>VVHJ01017746.1:0-25649 GCA_015107715.1 Tylochromis polylepis
CGGAGGTTCACCTTCCAGCAGGACAACGACCCTAAACATAAAGCCAGGGCAACAATGGAATGGTTTAAAACAAAACATATCCATGTGTTAGAATGGCCCAGTCAAAGTCCAGATCTAAATCCAATCGAGAATCTGTGGCAAGATCTGAAAACTGCTGTTCACAAACGCTGTCCATCTAATCTGACTGAGCTGGAGCTGTTTTGCAAAGAAGAATGGGCAAGAATTTCAGTCTCTAGATGTGCAAAGTTGGTAGAGACATACCCTAAAAGACTGGCAGCTGTAACTGCAGCAAAAGGTGGTTCTACAAAGTATTGACTCAGGGGGCTGAATAATTATGCACACCCCACTTTGCAGTTATTTATTTGTAAAAAATGTTTGGAATCATGTATGATTTTCGTTCCACTTCTCACGTGTACACCACTTTGTATTGGTCTTTCACGTGGAATTCTAATAAAATTGATTCATGTTTGTGGCTGTAATGTGACAAAATGTGGAAAAGTTCAAGGGGGCCGAATACTTTTGCAAGCCACTGTATGTATTGATTGACTCTGGTTTGCAGTGGATGGCAGGCTGTCCAGGGGGAGATGGTTGGAAGTATGTAATGTGAGGAGGATGTAAGGAGGGAGGGGTGAGAGCGGTAGCATCTCCAAAGAAAAGTCCTTCTGAGGCCATTGTCAACTAATGTCTTGTTTAGATCCAATAGCCTTGTACAGCAGATTCTAGAGAAAAGCGTCAGTGGCACACTAAGTGCTGACAAGAGAGTAGCAGCAAACAGCAATGAAAAGCTTTCAATTACAAGTTAAGAGGCATATCTTAATGAAGACAACATCACAGGGCAGGGGGAAAAATGAAAAAAAATTGAGATAAGTTAAACGCGAATGTTTTGGTATGAAAGTAAGACAAAAAAGAAGGAAGGAAAGAAGAAGTGTCACTAAAACTATGGAAATCTATCACATACTACTGAAGGGGGGAGTATGCCTGTTTGTGTTGGCTGGGATGTCTGAGAGATGGTCCTAGAGGAGCAAACACACCCAACCAACCGAGTCAACTCTCATATTGCTCTCCCTTCACTATTCACTCTACTTTGACTTGACTTTCAAAGGCTAAGGATTCTTTCCCTCAAAGGAGATGCAGAGAAAAACAACAACAACAACAACACTGCAGCTGTCTATGTCAGAAGAGCAACATCTTGAAATAAATTTCTTTCTTTTTTTTCACAGTTTTTCAGATTTACAAGATGATTTTTGTTTTGCTCTGCTTCTTTTTCCAAAATAAATTTCTTGTAAAAGTCTTGCTCAAAAGCTAGAACCGCTCCCAAAAAATATAAATAATTCACAAGTACATTTCACCCTAGTTCATATTCTGATTCCCCACAGGCACTAAGGAGGTGAACGCTACAGGAAAGTCATTCACAGTAAGGAGTAGCCTTCAGTTCCAGGTGGACAAGCGGGATGACGGCGTTGCCTACACCTGCAGCGTGGAGCATGTGTCTTTGTCCAAACCCTACATGACAACCGAGGTCCTGGAGGTCCACTGTGAGTGGGGTCATAGCCTGTAAAACTGGGTTAAGCATTGTTTAGATTAGCACTGAAAAGAAATACATTGATTGAGATTACATTTATGTGTCCAGTTTAGTCTTGCATTTGTTCTGGATTAGTATGGGATTAGTTTGCAGGTAAGGGATTACTACCTAAACAGAATAGTGATATGGGCTATAGCTAAGAGCTGCCCAGTAGGCACAGAGCTAACTACTGTTGCATTTTGTGTCAGAACCACTTTTTTTGTGTTTCTTTTTTTGTCTCCTCTTTGCAGATGCTCCCCACCTGGAGATCACACATTCACTCATTATCCCACAGGAAGGTCAATACTTCAAACTGGAGTGTGTTTCCATAGGCAACCCAATGTAAGTTGAAATTTATTTGCAACTTAAATCTAATAGCAGCACAAATTGAACTTAAATGTGATTTTTTTTTGCGCCTTGAGATGACTGATTTTGTGAACTAGAACTATATAAGTGAAAATGAATTGAAGTGAAATCAAATTCATTCTTGTTTGTTACAGTTTATCGCTGCAGTTTATTCAGTTGCAGTTAAATACATTTTCTCAAATTGTTTCCCAGACCTGAGCCAGTGGAGTGGTCTAAAGATGGAGGAGAGCTGCCAGACATTGAGCGTATGATTGTGGAGGGAAGGGAACTTACCATCACTACACTAAACAAAACAGATAATGGCACATACCGGTGTGAGGCCAGCAACCATCTGGGGTCCAGTAGTGCTGAATACATACTGTTTGTATATGGTGGGTACTTCAGTAAGGGCTTTTCTTGTTATGCTTGATCATTACTTTTTGTTGTTGTTTACAAAGCTACGCAGGCAGTTGTGTTCCAACTCAAAGACGGTCGGTGTTCATCACAAAAATACAAACCCAGTCCATGTCAAAAAAGCGAGAGTCAGCTGGTACCTGGTACTGTTGAAAAAATCTCTAAATCAAAAAGCGTAATAAGGACTGAACGCAACCTGCTTTTAAATATGAATGTTTTTTTCAATAGAGGAAGATCAATAAATTCATCATCTTTGCAATGTCAGATAATCAGTTGTTAAAACTGGTGGAGACACTCTTTAGGTAAGGAGTTTGTGGGAAGGTAACTTTACTTCAATCATTTAACAGTCATTGATTAATAATTTATGAATTTCAGCTGTCAAGGTCTCCACACCCACACATCTCTTTGAACGATAAGCAGATACAGTTAATGAATGGATATTTGGGTAAGCATAAATGAGTAAACATGTTTCAGCTCTTTTTCATCAAAGATAAATAGAAAAATCTGATTTCCCTGAATAATGTTTGTCATTAATTTGAATGCCATCTAGATTAAATTGGTTTTAATATTTCAGACACTTTAACCACACGTTTTAACTACTACTACTGCAACATATGTTGTCAATATTATGGCTGGCAAATATACAGTTTTAGATTTTGTTATATATTTTATTCTTTAACATTCAACACAGCCGTTGGGCTCAATGATTTCAGTTTATTCTAACATGGCCATTAAGTCTACAATCATGAATGTCTAAGGAGCTTGGAAAGAAAAGCGTCTGGACTTCTCTAAGTTTCTTGAAAACGTTTCACCTCTCATCCGAGAAGCTTCTTCAGTTCTAAGAGCTGAAGAACTGAAGAAGCTTCTCGGATGAGAGGTGAAACGTTTTCAAGAAACTTAGAGAAGTCCAGACGCTTTTCTTTCCAAGCTCCTTAGACTACCATGACCTGGATGAATGAGAACCTTCACAGACATACAATCATGAATGAAATGACTCACCAAAGTTGCTCAGTTAAGAGTTCTGTATATTTCATTATAAAACCGATGGTAGCTCACAACAGGGAAGGAAACTGAATTATGTAAAACACAATGATGTATAAGTCCAACACACCACTTTACATTCTGCTTCCATCTGGATCATCAGTTGTCATTCGAAGACAACACACCGTCTTCGAATGACAACCTGCACTACCTTATCAGCATGTTGGCTCTTTAGTTTGTGAGACAGCTCTAAAGCGAGGCGTGTGTTTTGTAGTAAATGGGATAAAATATGTATTATTATATAACAAAAAAAACAAAAAAAACTTGCTATATGGTGGTTTTATATTTCTGCCAATTAGCAATAAAAGATGGCGCAAAAGAGAGTAGATGGTGACTTCCAACAGCTAAACAGTATTATTTGACACAAACGTGGCATAATAAGGATAATAAGTTAAGTCTGTTTAAATATCTTTATAAGAATAAGACTTATCATACGGCACAGAGATCTGTAGTCATGCAGTTTTCCACCCCATGTACTCAAGAATCCACTTTCAAATTTCGCCTTGGCACTATGCAGGATAACGCAGTTTACCTCACTACTTATCACGGCGTGGGTTTAGCTTCTGGACTCTTCCTGTGAGGAAACAGAAAAAAGTGTTAAAGATGCAGAATTTAGCTTCCAAGTACAGCCTGGAGGAGAGATAAGTTAATCCCGAGACAGTGAAGGGGTTGAGAGAATAAAGACGACATGGTCCAGAAAATGGTTCATTAAGGCCTCTGCAGCGCATGTTCATAACATTTATCAAACACGGCTAAAAATAAAAAAAAATTAAAAAATGCAGAAACAAGAGCAGAATATTAAAATTCAACATGGATTTATTTGCTTCCACTTTTGCCAGCTAAACAGTGCCACTGGAGACTGTACTTTGTTTGTGAACGACTTATCGCAACACAGACTTATTCAACTCCCAAGCAGTTAGTGAATGTACGGCAGCTTTTCTGTGTGATTTTTAAAAGCAAAGGCTTTGGGGAAAAAGAAAGCTCTTCATTGGGAAATATGAAAAGAAAAGGATGACACATTGGTCTTTTCAGCTTTTGTTATCTTGTTCTCCCCTTTCAGCATGTTCATTGAACAGGGGTAGGCAGCGATGCCAGCCCAGTATAGATCACTGTATCATCCTGTCATATCTAGACACCATGTGTTGATCTAAGGTTTCCTTCCTCACATAAGATGGGTTTGGTTTTTTTTTTAATTTCAAACTAAAAAAAAAAAAAAGAAATTTGCTGAATTAACCCAGGTGTTCAGAATGATACATACCAAGAGGATTTCTAGCTTTTGTAATACTGGCTTAGGAAATAACAGAAGTGATAACCCTCAGCATCCATCTTTTACTAAATACAAAGGTTCTGGTAGGGAGGATTGAGAAATTGAGTCGAGCAGGTAAAAAGATGCGTGAGATGGGCTCATTTCCACCGATGATGACAGTCATTTTTCAGGGCTACAGTGTGTCTGGCTGGATACTTACCAGGTCTCTTTGGATCATCTCAGCCTCTAAACCTAATTTGCTAATGACAAGAGAGATGAGAAGCCATAAATGTCATCAGTATGAAGCAATATATCACAGACTGCAATTATATCCTTTAATATACTGCATTAAATAAAGAAAAAAAAACACTGTATTAGATGTTAGAGAGGTAGTAACAGATACTAGTTTAATTAAATACAATCTGCATACATCTGTGAAACTGCAGCCTCGCTCGTGCCTATTTCTCTCACATTTCATTGTGACTGATTGTACATTTTCACCTCAACAAGCATGACACATTGTAAGTTTCACTTTTCCTCTGTGTGCTCTATTTACCAGCCAATCATCAGTTGCTTGAAAATTTAACAGATGTAAAAGTCCTTCGACTCCTTCATGCATGACTCATCCTTTACGGAAAGATACTGCTGAAAGAATTTACTGATTCAGAGCTTGATTCATTGTGCAACCCTTGTATTTTAATGTCAGTTCATCGTTTTCTTCTTCGTTTTTTTTTGCTTGTATTTACTAAGGTGAAATTCATGAATTAACCTGCACCAGCCACGCACAGTAAATCACCGGGGCTGTGTGACTGTCCTGTCAGTTTCTCACACCGAGCCTGTTCTCCTCAGAGTGGTTTGTTTTTGCTTCCAATTGTTCCTATTTTTGCTTAGCAGACGTCATCGCCTTCGTGCCTCCCTCTCTAGCCTCAATCCTTGCAGTCTTCTAATGCCTACATTGCCACATTAAGCATAGGCAGTCACAGCTGCGTTCACTTGCACCCCCTCTGTGGCCCCGCCTCCCCATGCTCCACGCACTTACAAACGTGACACTGAACACATGGCTGATGATTGATGAGCTCAAAACCAGGCTTTGAGCTAGAAAGTAACATTGTTTCATTTGATGAATTCAGTCCACTATCCTTTTCGCTTTCTGTTTGTTTGTTTGTTTGTTTTTCTAACAACGCTGTTACCTCTGTAACATTTTTATTACTGCATGTGATTAATTCTATTATTGATAGCTGATGTTATGCAGATATCGTAAAAATAAGAAACCACATTGTGGAGTTACTGCTGGTAAACCACTGGATACATAAAAATCTAAATAGGAAACATGACAGTGTTCATACTTTTGTTCTTGGGCTGAATATGGACACGTGCAGTTATCTTAATGATAATTAATGCTAATATTTAGCAAAATCACTATTTCACTCTGTGTCTCCTAATGGAATTACTGTTGCAGTGTTTTTGTATTATGACTTTGACATACTGAAGGACAAGAACGCTCTGCAGGTAAAACATGGTTGCATTAACAGAAAAAATAAGTCTGGTGGATGAGAAAATGCAAACGTTGCTTAGACTTTGTTTTGGTAATAACTCACATTAAAGGTGCCCAGTTACATTTTCTTGTAAACAAGCAAAGGTTATATTATGTTCCCGCAAAAACGCATCATCTTTATCTTTGACTAACATTTTCTTCCTTGTAAAAATATTTGCTCCATATTTATCAGCTGGCAGTACCTTCGCAAATGCAATTTTTGGTCAGTGGAACATCTTAAAACTGGCACGAATGTGTACTGACAGCATGCGCTAAAAAAGAGGGATAAAGAGCCTCATATACTAACCACAATATTAATCACACAGGCACACACACACCCACACACACACACACACGTATATGATTTAAGTCATTCGGGTGATGTCTGAACGTTTAAAGCAGATTCAGGTTCTCTCAGTATTAACAGAATGGCACGCAGATTTTCCATGTATCTCTAGAGTTCTATGCATTCAGATGGTTTTGGTTTTTGGCGCAGGTTTTAAGATATCTGTCTCTAAAATATTCTGCATATGCTTGCCATAAAAAGTGCTGGGTAGTAGAATTTTATTTGTAATAAATAAGCAGGGGGAAAAAAAACAGCAATATGCTCCAGTGTAGATGAATTATTAAACACGTACCAGTTAACTTAGTAAAATACCCAAACTATCTGAATGTGTACATACTTCTGGAGGTTAGTGAGATAATATTCGACCTCTTAAGAAACCACACACTTGGGCACAACACTAACTCTATACATATACAACTTTCTTGTGCTGCTCTCTAAATCAACATTTATAGCAAGTCCAGTTAAGCATGTATTTGGCTCATGTGACAGCAAGCTGTGCATACCTGCACACTGTCAAGGTAAACCAAAACCATGGAAATCTGTGTTTTCCTTTGAATTTTGTGGTCACCTTTTTTATCACGGTGTTGTTCCCCTCGTCTTCCCTTACTGCTGTCACTGTCTTCAACCATGGCAACAGCCAAAGACTTTCCAGGGCCTACAACAGGTAAATATCCCAGTAGATGATCATTTCAAGCCAGATTTAGAGTGTGCTGTCTGGATCTGGCTCTGGGTCAAGACACATCACGGCCTCACGCAGCATGAGCCAAATCATCACCATGCATGGATGCTCGCTCAGTCGTTTTCTCTCCAGCCATGTCACAGGCTGCATAAGTTATCACACAGTATGTTTCTATTTTGTTTTGTCTTCGCACACTGAAATGGATGGTTCTCAAAGGACCTCTGCTGAAGATTGTATTTGTGCCAGTAGCTATGTATATGATCCTGCGATTACAGTGAATCAAAGTAAAAAAATTCTCTTTCAAATATCTGATCGCATAGCTCTTGAAAAGTATTTGCTCGCCATTATTTGTAGATTTAATCTAAGTGCAGCTTTTTAGTTACTTTTATTTGTAAGACATTTTGAGTGGGATTGTGTCTAATTAATACAACATGGTTAAAGGGTTAAAACAATTTCTTTCTCTTAATGTAAACATCAGATAAGGCAAAATATGACAAACTAAATCACTCTTGTCCCTGTGTGCTCTTGAAATGGCCTTTTGTTGTTGTATTAGCAACTTAAATCCTATCCTCTTATTCTCATTATGCTGCTTTATTTTAGTTTGTTCCAGTGTTGATAGAGCAGTAACCACTGTATTTACACGATGAGTACCAAATTGTGTTAAAAAAGCACCAACCAAGTGTGATATAAAAGACTGCTTATGCTCCTTGCTGACACTGCTGTACAGATCATTCTATCCATTAACATGCAATCAAATTGAGTTAATTCAGTTAATTAATCAATTGAGTTCATTTGAAGTGCCTGCTTGTCAGTTGATGAAACAATCATGGTGGTCTATTCTGCATGGAGTTTAATAAACTGCATGTTGCACAGCTTCATCCCTCTGTTTTTTTTTTTTTAACTTCCCGCACTCTGGGATTTTAAACATGAGGGTTGCATTCGTTAACAGCGTAGCATAACAAGGTTTGTAGAAACATCACCGCCATCATTTCCCAGGGTCACTTTGGAAAACTGAGCACAAGCCGTAGCCATTCATCAGCTTGAGATAATGAGAGCACACAAGGTGCACAGTAAAGACACAGCCACTCACAGTTTATCACAGGACAGAACAAAGGCATGCTCCTAGCTGGGAAACCCTCTGTCTGCTTTCTGCCCAGAGGATGCCAAGTGTTAAATAACGCTTATTTTAAAAAAAACAAACAAAACAGGTCTTGGTTTTTACATTATGAATGTAGTGCTAGGAAAACAGAAACATGAAAGACAGAAAAAAAGAGGATAATCCCAAGCTTTTGAATTGTATAGAGATTTGTGGTATTTCCTATGATTACTTCTATTTTTTAACAACTGTTCAGGTACTTCAAAGCAGTCATTTCAGGTTGTTCTAAATCTGACAGAAGCTCATCTGGTACTCTTGTGCTTTGTTCACAAGTGTAAAAGCAACATCTGGATTTTTTTCAGGTTATTTGCAGCAAAATACCTTTAATGCTGTTTAATAAACGCCTACAGCTGCACTGACAGTAGAAGCTTGCAGTTGTTAAGATCATCCCTCCACTTTTTCTCATCTCCTCTCTGTATCTGTTGTGTTTCAGATCCTAATGCTTTAGGACAGCATGGACCTGACCACGCTTTAATCGGCGGAGTTGTTGCAGTCGTGGTCTTCATCACCTTGTGTTTGATAATAGTCCTTGGACGATATCTGGCCAGACATAAAGGTAAAAGAGGTCTCCTGAACTGCTCTGAATATCACTTTGCTTGTTTGCAGTAAATGAATATGTCTTGCACTCTCCAGCAGGTGGATAACTTGCTTTTTATGTCTGCAGGGACATATCTAACACATGAGGCCAAAGGAGCAGAGGACGCCCCTGACGCTGACACAGCTATCATCAATGCTGAGGGAAACCATGTGCATGCAGAAGAAAAGAAAGAGTACTTTATTTAGACTTCTTTTTCCTCACTTCTTTCATTTCATGACAACCTTTGACAGCAGACGTGCAATTTTAAGCTGTCTCAGCCTCACTACATTGTCTTTTTTAATTTATTGTTCTGTCTTTTTTAGAAAGCAATCATGCTTAGATATGCTTGTTTTCAAAGCATTCACTAACAAAATAGCCTTCGTCTTTTGTAATATAATCCATGTACAATTGGATTATGTCCTTTTCGGTTTTTCTGTGCCTAAATGCTGTACATTTTTCTGCATATCTTTCATTGCCTACATTTTTCTCTACTCTTTCTTATGTTACCTGTTATACAACCTTTTGCAGATTTTTAAAATTCAGAAGCAACAACAGTAATGTTGCGCTCCAACTCAACTCTCACCATTTCAAAAGGTTTTCTGTAGGAGCAAAATATGTTAAATACATCAGTTTTTAAGGATTACATGATTGGCTTGGATGTTTCCTGGAGCTAACCCTCCACAGACATACCGCACATGTTTAAAGCATCTTAAAACGGATCAGATACTTTAACAAAAACAAAGCAGAAGCACAATCTGAGTGATTGTCTCTATATGAAATAATCGCCCTCTTAGCATTGTCTGTATATTCCCGCACTGATTTATTTTTATTTTTTGCTTACACTGTTGATTTAAAACCAACAAAGAACAAGTTAGAAAATTAAAGCACAAAGTCTGAGGACTATTACAGAGGGGAAAAAACATCAACTGCTTTTTGTCTCAGGATTCAATATGAGTCTAGATGGAGAGATGGTGTCAGACATGTGATGAAGACTTCAGTTCAATCGCAGTTATTGTCATGGATGACGAACTTTTCATTTTTGTTGGCTATTTGTTGTAATATCCAAACTGAATGAGTGGAACCTTGTGTCGGTTCATTATTTATGTTGAATTTTATTGAACAACTATGCTAAATGTGTGGATATTGCTGTAAAATACTTTGCTAACGTGAATATTAGTGACCAATATTGTTGAATCTTGGGATCCCTGACACATTACACTTTGTATATTGGCATATACAGCATTTAAGGTACTTCACAGATCGTTCATTTTTTTTCCATTTCTTTCCAATTTTGTTTTGTCGGAAGGCATGTAAATAATATGTAAGTATTCAATTTTAGTAAAAGGAAGAAAAACTCTGGTTACAGCCTTTAATTTCAGGTCATATCAGTTCCAGTCACTTCGAGGACAGCGTTTTCACATTTTTGAAGATTTCTTCAAACAGGGATTCTAATGAAATGCTTAAAATGTTACAAAAAAAAAATCTGGGTAAAAATATATGTATTTATTATTATGACTGATTGACTTTCTTATATGATACTATATTGATTGATATTATTGCTGTTATTATGAAGTAGTTGTCTGACATTAACTTTTCCATTTTTATTTATGTAAGTTCTCATAAAAGAACAGTACAAGGATCACCGTTATGGCCTTTGAGTTTGCTGCAAACAGTACTAATGACATGTTTAGGCATTGGTGAATCAAACGTCCCCTCACTGTATATAATCACTGTATCAAAGACATTGAACCACATTGCCAATGCTCATACATGTTATTTTGTTAGTTCCGTATGATGCTATAAATAACTCATTTTGTACAAAGATTTAAATTGCTGTAATTAATTTGCTTTTTATGGGGGATGTGTGAGGTTTGCTTTTTTTCACAGTATTGAATATTCATTTTTCAACTATGCCACTGTAAAATGAAAAAAAAAAAAAGATGCGACAAAAGAGAGATGATGTGCGGATTAAAAAATGAACAACTTGAAAGCTGTCGTTTTGTTGTTACTAAATTTGCACTTTGAAGCGCCTTGCCTTGATGAATTGGAACGCTATTACCTGCAGTTACTGTATCAGTCCACATAGCTGCCGTTAGAGAGAAGCATATGTGGTAGGCAGTGCTATGACTTAAGTTGCACTGTAATTATTATTCTATATAACTGTGAAGTATTACTTGCCTTTAGTATTAATAATATATACAAAGTGTCTAACTTGTAGAAAGATTAAAACTCCATGAAGCTCCTCAGGAAGATTGCCTGAGGCATTTAGCTTCCGCTCATGATTTGTGCATTAATACAGGGCGACAAAAGGAAGACTCAAGTCTTCCTAAATTCCTCCATGTCTCAGTAGACCTGAGTTTGTTATGCTTGAAGTGGCTTCAGGAAGCTACTCGCAGACACCAGCACAGCAGGCTGCTGTTGCCCTTGTTTTAACAAATTAAGCAGATTGGGTTTGGTCAAGGATGCTGAAATGCAGTTGATTGCTTTAAAAGTGAAGAAAAATTCTAATACTTGAGATGAAACTTTATTTAAGCCAGTAGCCAGAGAAAGATGAAATAGATATTCCTTTTTTCCCTAGTTTTAAGAAGCTGTTACAGTTGAAATAATTGTAGAGTTAAAGCATGCGCCGCATATGTTGTGTTTTACTTTTGTGAAACACAGAAGAGTCGTATAAATTGCAGATGTATTGATAAGTGCGTTACCGCCATTCATGTTCACTTAATTACTGGAAACAATTATTTCTGTGGGATAAATATTTACTATAGATGTTATAGGAAAAAACTATGATATACATGAAACCAAATTATATGCTTTTGAAATATCCGGAATATAAGCAACATATATTATTACATATATCCATATTATTTATTTAACTATGGCTAAATGCATCTCTGCAGATGAGAATTAAAAATTCAGCACCCTACCAAATTTACACTAAAACAAATTTTCATTATAATAGCCTACATTTAATACTATAATACAGACAGTGTGCCACAGCAATTTCGAAAAATACAAGAAGACACCTTTAATGGTCCATTATCACTGCTTCAGTGACAGATATGTGCTCTTGAAATGTGAGGACGATACGATAGCCTTGCACAGATTACTGAGCTCATATTAAATGTCTCAGCATCCTTAAAGGGAGATCTCGTTCCAGGACACAGGACCCAAGTCATTATGATGCTCTATTCTTTAGCTCCCATTGACCTTGAGCATAATGTTGCTTCCCAGCAGACTAATGTTGTTATTATCAACACACTGTCCGACCAACCATCTGCCTGCTTCACACAACGCCCGGCTCCCCCTCTCCTCTCACACAGACGGTTCCCAATGCTCACTTCATAATCATTACCACCAAAAGCCCAGCCAGTTCAAATAAACATCAGCTCCCACTATTGCACCCCTTCACATTATTAAAAGCTCAGTGCTTCATTAAGCTATGTAAATTGAGATAGACTGTCTTGAATAATGCCTGGCAGAAAATAATGCTAAAAATCCATCATCGTTTAGTAACTGGATATCAAGAAGGCAAACATTTATGTGCAATAGTAAATTGTGAGTTGGGAAATGGATTTTCTCTTTACCCTTGAAATGCGAGACCCATACCCTGGGCAATGTAACAATCACAGCATGACCTCTGAGGAGGCCTTGTAAGTCTTACTAAACTGAAGAAACTGATCCCCACTGTACGCTGTAGGCAGGGTCCATATCAGCTCACAATAAGCGCTTATCATAGCAGAACAGAAGTGTCTGACAAAATTCTTCAGGGACAAACGACAATCTGAAAAACACAACACTTAAACACATTGGGCCTACATACTGATTTTAAATGTCAAACATTATTTCTTTAGTTAATAGTCATTACAAGTTTCACTATGTTCTCGGCATTTGTGCATTTGTGTGTTATTCATGAGCATTGAGCATTTTCTAGTTTTATTATCAAGGCTCTGGAAGAAAAGTGAAGTTTTTACAAAAACATGAGCCCCACTGCTGTCAACACGTTTTTTTGTTTTTGTTTTCCTTTTCATTACACAGTTCTGCTGTAGATTAGTGACAACTGGCAGAACCATAGAAAGAAGGGGCATAAAAAGCCCTCCAACCATAGCACGAATAACAGTCCTTCTCTTGGATTAACAGTACAACGTTTTATGCAAAAATAACAGTTATTTCACTTGTTTTCACTATCCAAGCATGTAAATTGCCTTGTGTAATTCACGGGGCGATTTGCGTAGGAAGCAAAAGGATAAAAGGATTTCAAAGATGGGGTGTGGTGCAGTATGCTTAACAGAGGTGATGGAGAAGTGTTTGTCCTCTGGATCATGTTTTTAATTACAGATTTAAAAGGTATTAGTGATTCCGCAAAGTAGCCTACTGATTCATGCAAACATTTAGTCAGTGCTGTACTTACAGATACTTTAACTTACGTTGTGACATCTCTCATATTGCTTTGTAGGAAGAACGGTGGGGAAGAATTAGTTTATAATTGTTGCCCCGCAGCAAAAGGTTTGGTGTAAAAAGTAGAGCGCTGAAGATGAAAAGCAGGATATTTTTCAATATCCTGCTTTTTATTTTCAATCCTTTGAATAGAGACTCTGTTATCACTGGCCGTAGAAGCCTGGGATTGCATTGTTTGTGCAAAATGGTTTTGTCTTTGATTGACAGCTCACTCTAATGGAGAATCGGGAAGAATGATAATAGCATGTTTACAGCACTGCTGCTACCTTGGAAAATGGCCCATTGCAGAAAATTCTCACAACGATACAAACTGTAGTTAATCTCCTAGAACATCATGGATTTGTAAAAAATACCCACAGCTAGATTATTTTAAGGTTTTCTCACATTCTTATATCTATAAACAGGTTTGTGTTGTTTTTGTAAATATAAAGGGAGTACAGGTTGAGCACAGCTGAGGCTTTCTGTAGCCTCATTTCACTTAACGTTTACACCTCATGAGTATCTGTACTGCATCAGAGGGCTATGGGATATTATCTTGAGATGTGTTTTGCCTAATCATATTTGATGAGATTAAACAGATCACTCACACTTCTAGTTGTGACAGGGCCGAGTGGAAGTTAGAAGGAGTCAAATGATCTGGAACAAAGAACATGAGCTTGTGTATCCCCCAGATGCATCACCATGCCATTAGTCTAGATGAATGTGTACAGTCAGACACAATTCCCTTGTTTGCTGCATGAGGGCCTCCACTTTGTGAGGCAGTAGTTCTGCTGTGCGAATCAGGCCACATGCAGGTCCATGGATTGATGACTGAAACAGGGCTACCCACTGTATTTTAAACTCATTCATCCACACTGACTCACATTCTCTGTGGTGCATCTTTAAATAGCCTTCCCTGGGATTGTCTGCCTGCCAGTTGATTAATTCTATATTGCATGTGCGTGTGTGTGTGTGTGTGCGTGTGCGTGTGTGTGCGTGTGTTTGGTTTAATTACAACAAACTTTTCTGAATTGTTTAGGTGAAATTTAAATCATGCAGACACCGGAGAATACACAAGCCAGCCTTGTTCTGGTAAGTCTTTTGGGGGTGGGGGTGGGGGTGGGAGAGGGTTGAAAGAGGAGAGTTGTTGAGTGTTTGGTGATGGGGTGTAGTACTGTACCTGTGGCATAAGGTATGCAATAAATAGCTTGCCATCTGTTTGGATTTGAACACTTGAGATTCTTCCAAGAAACTCACCAGAGACTTAATTAAAGTTGGAATATTAGGAGCGTGAGACTGATGTTCCACTAATAAAATGACAGCTAGAGGAAATTCGTGGATTAGTTTAAAACAGATATTCTTTTTTTTTTCTTCTTTTTTTTAAATTTGTGACCTTAAGGGAAGTGTTTAACCTTGTAAATTATTCCAAGATATCATTTTGATGATTTTTTATGATTCTAATTTCCATTTATTAAGGACGTCTGCCCTTTCCAGCAAATATGCACATTTAATGAAGACACAGGAAATGATGTATGTTCATACAAGTAATATGTTGAATACAGAAGAGCTGCGCTAATGGCTAAATGAGTTATTAGGCAGTTAATATGTGGATAAGGAAGAATATTTGTCCTGGAAAGATGATGTGATAAAAGTTTATTGTCTCTTGAAAAGGGGCTACTGCTAAATAAATCGAAATAAATATTCAATATGCCTCTGAAGGCTTGATATAAATCAATTTAGTAAATATTTTATCAAAAGCAACAGTGCATAACTTTTCTGAAAACTATGCATGAACTATCCAGAACCACTCTCATAATCTTGTGTTGCTCAAACAATGGATGCACCTCTGTCATTACATACAACTTGTATTTGTTCACATCACTGACATGACAAGAAAATAACTGAATTTTACAGCAATTTGTTTGGGCAGGAAAATCCAAAAACAATGCAGAGTCTTTAATTTCATGAAGAGAAGTATGGCTTCAAGAATGAAAAATGTTCATATTTTTCAACTACTTAATTAAAGAACATATTGGCTATTATAAATGTTCATCTGTATATTGCATATTCTAAATTTCTTGTGCAAATTGCAGCCCTTTTCTAGTAAACACATGATATTAATGTACACTATAGCATACTGCGGTTCTTACAAACTGTGGTACCTGCAAACTGCCAGCTGTCTGGATGTAGGTGGATGTGAGGTGTTGGCATCAGCCTCAGTGTCATCAAGATCCTCCTCTCCCTTCCCTGGTTGTTCGTTTTTCAGTTTGAGTAATAATACCATAGGACATCAGATTGGATGATTTGCTTTTATTTTACGCTTAGTTTTCTATTTTTAAAACAGGATTGTAATTAACCATGTTGTAATGATGGCAGAACACGGAGCACATTAAGTTGTGAATGATCTTCAAAGAGTGTGAAATTGGGTGGTTAAGTCAGAAAAGCTTTAATTGTACAGATAACGGTTTTAAGTGGAGACCATTTTAACTGAAGTACTGTATTTATTGTTTATTTAGAAGCTGTGCAGCTGTACAGTATGCCATTAGTTTCTCTGACTAATGACCCAGCAATCAATTTTACACGTTTAATTTCAGATTGTTTTTTAGGATGCACAAAATCATGGTTATCAATTTGCTCCTTGTTGTCAAATCCACAATCACAACATTTGTCAATAAAACTTTGGAAAGTTTCCTATAAGGAATGCAGTCTCATGAAAAAGAAAGTACACAATTTTTAAACTCTTAAGTATCGGGATAAAATAAATAAATCATCTGGTCATCTGGTCTTTACCAGGTTATAAACTGGGTGAAAACATCCTCAGATGACCATCAACACATGATATATGATACAGTGTAATTAGTTATTTAACAAAAATGCAGAATCGCTATTAAAAGAAAAAAAAATCTAAGCATAACCTTACTGCTTCCATAGGAATGAAAAGGTTAAGTACTTGACTAACTGATCATCAGCAAATGTGACCACCTCTATAATAGCAGACGTTTTGGCAGTTTTGGCTGGGATGGGTTATAAGACCATTTCGAAACTATTTAAGGTCCATCATTCTACAGTAATAAAAATTATTCACAAATAGAAAACATTCAAGACAGTTGCCAGTCTTCCCAAGACTGGATGTTCATCCCAAGGTGAGACAATGAACAGAGAGAGAACAGGAAAAACTGCAAAATCCCCAATAGCTACATCTCAGACTGTACAGGCCTCAGTTAGCATGTTAAAGTTCACGATAGTAAGGTTAGAAAAAGGCTGTACAAGTATGGCTTGTTTGGAACAGTTGGCAGGAGAAAGCCTCTTCTCTATAAAAAAAGGACATGTGAACATGGCTTAGGTTTGCAAAGTAGCATCTGAACAAGACTTGTAAAACAATGTCGTCTGAACTGTGACCAAAATGGAGATGTTTGGCCGTAATGCACAGCTCCACATTCGAAAAGAACAAAACACAGAATATTAGCATTAACACCTCATACAAACTATCAAGCACGGTAGTTTGCGGCTGACTTGGGTGTGTTTTGCACCCAAAGGACCTGGGCGCCTTGCAATCATTGAGTCGATCATGAATTCCTCTGTATACCAAAGTATTCCAGAGTAAAATGTGAGGCTTTGGCTGGAATTGGGTTATGTAACAGACCATAACCCAAATGAAATGCTATGGCAGGACCTCGTGAGAGCTGCATATAAACAAATACAATGAACTAAAGCAATGCTGTAAAGAAGAGTAGGTCAAAATTACTTCATAAATGATATAAATAATTTAAATAAGCATTTCCTCAAATATAGTGATGCCAAGTTTGTAAGAGACTGATAAAATCATGCAGAAAACTAATTTAGGTTACTGCTGAATGTGGTTCTACTCATTCAAGAGTTGCTTCTGCATTTTATCACAGTTTTTGTTAAATAAGTGAGCCTAGTACATTTTAAGTGTAACATAGCTTGTTTTGATTTACGAGGTGGTAGGTGCTAAATAGTGCATGCAAAATGAGCGGAAGGACCAATGAGATATCTAAAGCTTAAATACTTCCAGAGTAGTAAACCAGTTGTCTTTATGATGCCAGTCAGCTTGATGGTGGGCCTCAGGGATTACTCCAGACAGACAGCTCGGTAAGACAATTGATTAAATAGTAGTGAGAAGAGAGAAAATGTTTAATTCAGCCACATTTAGTATTCATGGGATGAAGAGCCATACAAGAGTTCACCTTGAGGGGTCATCAAGAGAGCAGGTCCAGAATCCCAAAGAGCAGCTAGGCCAAGTTTCCTCATAACATTTGAAAACACAACTGATTGTGTTTTTAATTGCTTTGATTATCAAGTTTACTTTAGCTGAATTGAAAATGGTAATACAACACGCACTGAATTGACAAACTGATATGCTCTGAAAAGGAGATCAGTTGTGCAGCTCTTGTGACATTGTGATAGATTTACCAAAATAATCAGTGCCGAACCTCAAGCAGTGGATATAAATTAATATATTTTTTCACGTATTTAATCTATTTCATCATTACAGGCAACATAAGCATTCAGAAATATCCCATCGACTATCTTACAAGAATCTAGTGAAAGACTACCCAAATAATTTAAGTATATTTTAGTAACGATAATTCCCTGCTTATTGCATCACATTTATAATATCACAGTAAAACTCATTTTTAAAAAAATCTTGAAAAGGAGAAGATACCTCTGCTATAGTTAAGGAAAACACAGTATGTGTCACGCTTAGCCAACACATGTCTGTGAACAGTGGATAGTGTGTACAGAACAATGTAGTATGATGTACATCTCCTTCAGTACTGCAAAGACTCATAAGCAAAAGTTTGGACATTTTTTTACTTCTAAACCTTCTGTTCAGTGTTTTCTGCCTCACACAGTTTAAAAGAATACTATTTATACTCGCCCGACTCCTGTGAAAGAATGCCAGCTACAGACATGATGAAATCCTTGTGTTAAAATACCAAACCATGACGTTAAAAACTAATTCAATTATATGCATGACCAGTTCAATAGACCGACAGAATTGAGTTATTGTCTGAAATGATGGAAAAAAAGAAAAATACTAGTAAATCATGTGTGAATGAAGTGTAAAGTAAAAATTATTTTCACAAAGAGTTGCCAAAAAAGGCTTCAAGAACAAGGCATAATGGTTACTGCAGTAATCTTCCAAGCTATTTGCTCTTCATCAACAAGAGGTGCATAATGTGAATCTTCAAAGGTATTTTATCATTGCTATGGTGGCTATAGTGAAGGGGTAAAATGGTGTAGGGGTGAGGCAGGGCAGGAAACAGCATAGTGGAAGCTTTTTTGAAGTCTAGTGTATATACATGCAGAGGGTATCTGCTGTGTAACGTCTCTGAATAATAATAAAAAAAAGCATTATGCACTGCTGTGAAGGAAGAAACATTCAAAATGCCTGCAATATTCTTGTTTCTTACTGAATAGGCAGAATTATTAAAATTAAGGCTAGATTTTTCGGTTTCGATTGACAGCTCATTGGATCAAACGTGGATTTGAATACATCACTGAAAAGTCAATATGGGTGATAAGCTTCATGATGAGAACCAGGAGATTCCAGAAATCTTGTCTGAGGGTATGAGAGTCTTCAAAAGCAACAGTGATTGATTTTAAGGTTAAAAGTCTGATCATGATTCAGCTTGTAACCGTCGCACTAGAGATAAAAGTACACAGCCATCTCACCAGCAGTCTTTGCCATTTAGTTATAGTGGTTACCTGCTTTCATTTAATGTGGAAAGTATTAATGCCACAGAAGAATAAAGCTCTATGAGGAAAGTAAGTGGAGGGAAATACATGCCACCATTGTCCCAGCCTTCACCACCTTTTGTGTCTGCAGTTTTGTGACAATGATGTCAGAGTCACAGAAGCCCCAGAGAAAGGAAAGTGCCCACTAAATTTGCAGATCTGAAGAACTTTGATCTCTTGAATTGTCTCCTTTACCATCCATCCATCTGTTTAATGCCTTTTATCCTGATCCAGGTTATGGGGTCAGCAGTTTAAGCAGACACTAAGACCTCTTTCTCCCCAGCCATCCCCATCAGCTCTTCCGAGGTTACACCAAGGCATTCCCAAGCCAGCTGTGAGATGTAATTTCTTCAGCATGTCCTGGGTTTCCCCCAGTAGGACCCAAAACACATCACTTAGGAGGATCTCAGGAGGCAGATGCCAAAACCACCTTAACCGGCTCTTTGACCCTCCCTAACCCCGCCGCCCCCCTTTATCACCTTAAAGTAATGTATTCCTTCCATCCATCTATTTTCTTCTGCTTATCCATTTCAGGGTCAGTTGGGGGCTGGAGCCTATCCCAGCTGTCATAGGGCAAGAGGCAAGGTGCACACTGGACTGGTCACCAGTCTGTCTCAGCGCTATTCATTTCAGTTGACTTCACTTCAATTTTATTTATAAAGCATTCATTCTCAGTTGTTTCCTCAAGGTGTTTTAAACTGTAGAAGAGAAAAATCCAAAAATCTGAAAATCCCCTATGAGCAAATGCTTGTCGACATTGAGAAAGAAAAACTCCCTGGCAGAACGAGACTCAGTGAGGGGCAGCCATGTGCGTTGATCGGTTGGATGTGAGGGGAAAGAGAAAAGAAAAAAGGAGAGCTTAGCTAGACAAGGATGAAACACAAACTATGAAAGCAGATAAAAGTTAGTGACATGCAGTAGTGGAACGTAAACACATCAGAAGTGAAAGAGGGGAATGAAAGAGAAGTGAACTGTGTATCATGAGTCCCAACAAGTTCCCTATGCAGCCTGAGCCTAGAACAGCATAACTAAGAGATGGCTCACTGTCACCTGATCCAGCCCTTCCTATAAGCTTTATCAAAAAGGAAAGGGTGAAGCCAAAGCGGGAGTTGGTCCACAGGAGAGGTGTCTGATAGCTGAAGGATATACCTCCCATTCTACTTTTAAAACTCTAGGAACCAGAAGAAAGCCTGCAGTCTGAGAGCAAAGTGCCCTAGTGGGATAACATGATACTGGGGTCTTTACGACATAATGCGGCCTGATCATTCAAGGTTTTACATGTGAGAAGAAGGATTTTAAATTCAATTCTGAATTCAACAGGGAGCCAGTGTAGATAAGCTAATATGCGAGAAACGTGATCTTTCTTTCCAGTCCCTGTCAGTACTCTCACCGTAGCATTTTGGATCAACTGAAGGCATTTCTCCGAGCTCTTAGAACAGCCTGATAATAAGAAATTACATAAGCCAAGCTGAGAAGTAACAAATTCAGCATCAATCTGAGACGGGATGGTTCCAATATCAACAATATTGTGCAGATGAAATAATGCAGTCTTCCATATTTATTTAGTGTGCACATTGAAGAACACATACTGGACAAAAATGCCTCCAAGGTTCCTCACAGCAGAACTGGAAGCCAAGGTAATCCCATCCAGAGTAAGTATCAGGTGTTTCTGAGAATTTTAGGGCCAAATGAAATAATCTCAGTCCTGTCTGAATGTAGAAATAGAAAATTACAGGTCACTCAGGTGCATTCAGGTCTAACGGGGCAATTTTTGCTGTTTTGCTTTTGTGCACTGCCAGAAGTAAAATGAAGCAATCAAGGTGCCACTTAGAAGACTTGCAGCTTTAATTCAATGAGCTTCATAAAAATATTTCCTTTATTTGATAGAATTTACAGCAATTTAAGACTGTAATTTAATAAGTAGACATATATAATGCATCCCATTATATCAGACAAATTCATTTTAAATCTTGAAATTGTTTTTAAATTTCAGCTGCATACTCTTTGAAGCCAATGAATGCCTGAAGTTTAAAATCCACTGGAAACACAAAATGCATTTTCCTACCATGAAATGCTTCATGAGGTTTTTATTGCAGTTTCCTTAAGATACTGCTTGTTTACAAATCTTTTACAGCCTCAGTTTTGACTTTGGTAAATGAAGAACAATCTGAGTTCACCTGAGCACAGATCAACGGAAAATTTCCAATTTTGCATTGCCTTCAGTAATATTTGTTTCAAATAGATTTTAAAAAGACTAATATTCTAAAAATGTAATAATCATCATTATTATTTGTCCACAATAACATTCACTCAAGTTTTTAAACATTTCTATTTATTTTTGAATACGTTTTAAAATAAATAGTGAATGCAATAATATTGTAAAACTCCTTGACTTTGAATCACATCTTGATTGCTTCATTTAAAAATCCTTTGTGATAGTCACAGAGGCATAATTGCAAAAATCGTGTCCTTGTCCTAAAATGAATGGACTTCACTGTAGCTACACACTGCAGTGTGTCTGTTTCTGTGACAGACAGTGATATTTCCCATTGCTTTGATTCTGCACTCCTGAGACAATCTGAAATAATGACTTAGCTGCGCTGACTTGCAGCTTCAAGAGTGCATTGTGTACACAAACTAGATATCTTGGCCCTTAAAGGATTTCACACAGGAAATTGCATAGTGGAGATGGCAAGCCACTTAGATCTTGATGAATCCCATATCACATGACAAGCCTAAACAACAGTCACACTCCTATGGTAATTGCTGCATAAAAGTGATGTGTGCCTCATTCCCTGATCGTTCATGTTTTTGTTTTTATTTTTTCATAAATGTTTATCGGTGTTTGTGTTACAGTTGCACTGCCAGAGATCTACTGCATACACCATTTCCCTTTTCAAACAAGTCCCCACAACATTGCTTTATGTAGGGATGTGATAATTGCAGTGGAAAGCTACAATATGATTTCGGTGGATCATATACTTCATTTTTTGTGTGACAAAGAATTTGAACTCAGATATTTTGTAAGTTTATCACAATTGCCCTGTATCTTTAGGTGCCCTGCAATAGATCCAGTGCATATCTGAAATGTGCATATAGTGGTAGTTAGAAGCTTGCAAACCCTTTACAGTTTAATCTATTTCATAAGTATAACCTTTAATATAATTATATTTTCACACAATTACTGAAAATAGTTGAAGAGAAGTTAATTAAAGAAATGATACATTGTACTTATTGAGGACAATGATAAAACATTACATATGCGAGAGCAGCAAATGTGTGAATCTCAGGTATAAGCACTTAATTTGAAGGTGAAAGTCAGGTATTCAATCAATGGGATGACAATCAGTGCAAGTTGGCACTCAGCTTTATTTAAAGAACAGGGATCTATTAAAGTCCGATCTTCATAACACATTTTGGAATGTGTTCAGTGACAAAAAAGGTGACTTCTGAGGACCTGAGAAAAATCATCAAATCCACAGACAGACAGATACAAATGGATGGAATTCGAGATCACCATTTCCTTTCCCAGACTGTTCAACTAACAAAGATCACTCTGAGTTCACAAAGGAATCCAAAGTGTCTCAGAGGGCAGGTTTCTCATCTATTTCACTGAATAGCAGTTAAATTCACACAGAGATTACAACAGCACAGTATTACAGACATAGGTGGTTACTAAACTTATTTCATATTCCAATATATGGCTAGTTTGGAAGAATGTAACACCTCACTAATGGTTCAAAAGATTATAAAGTGGCACAAGAGTTAATTAACCACATAAACCATGATCCTTTAATATGACACTTTGCAATTACATTACTCTAAGTTGTATGAAAGCCCTCCTTCTAACACATGTTTTAGCTAAGAAATGTCAGTTTTGTTATTTGGTCTGATGTGTGCATCTTTCCCATGCAGCCCTCAACCAAATGCTGGATCCCTAATTTGGTGCCCGGTCACCAAAACACTGAGAAATCCTGCTCCATGGAACTAAAGGCCTCTCTCACATTGGCTAGGAGGAGAACAGTAAACAGAAATGGTGTGCATGGGCACAAGGAGAACAATGCAGCCATTCTATAGTTTATTAAGGATCACATGGGACATCCAGAGGGCTGTTGGAACAATAGTTTGCTGATGAATATGACCAAATTAGGACTTCAAGAGGTGTCTGAAGACAGGAAAATACAGTTGTAGTAGAATCACAGTCTAGGCTAGGATGACTGGACATCATTGATGAAACAATAAGATCTGGATTGCACCACTGTTTTCGAAAGGAAAATGCCAGGACATTTATCTGTGAATCAGATCTCAAGAGAAAGTGGGTCATGCAGCAAGACACCGACCCATGCAATTCAGTCTACCAAGGAATCCTTAAAGAGGAATAAAGTTAATGTTCTGGAGCAGCCAACTCAAAGTCCTGACCTTAACCAAACAGAAGTGTTGTGGAAGGACATGAAGCAAGGAGTTCATTTGAGGAAACCTACCAACATCTAAGATGAAGCTGCTCTGTACAAAAGATGCTAAAATTCCTTTAAGCTAGTGCTGATCCACAGTTACTGTAAAACATTCAGCTGCAGTTCTTGCTCCACAAAGGAGGTCACACCTGATACTATAACCAAAGGCTTACATAATTTTGGCAGTCACAGATATGTATTAATGGATCATTTTACACAATAAAAAAATGACCAAGCCTAATATTTTTTATGTAATGTATTTATTTGTGCTGTCTTATTCTTTAGTAATCATTGGACTGCTCTCTCTATCTACCAGTAGGTAAAAAGGTAAGGAATCTACAGGTTACTTACAGCAACAAGGAAGTTAGTATTGACTCAGTGAACATGTGTTAATGATTTGCACTAGAGCTGCAGTGCAGGTCAGTAACAGGTTTCCACTCCCTAAGATCTTAATTGTAACAATGAACTATTACAAACATATTTACTAAGGTTCAGCTTGCAGGTAGAAACCAATTAACATCTAACAGAGCAGGCATGCTGCCATGACTAAGGTATGGAGCCATTTCACACTTTGGCATTCATATTTCAAGGCATGAATTTATCATGACTTTAGAACAGCAGTCGTTGTCACATGTCAGGATCACGTGCCGGAACATCACAAGCGCCATTCGTCAGTTCACCTATTCAAGGACACTTACAGTGTCTAACAGTAACCATATAAACACTAAAAGGCTTTCTATTTAGCCATGAATCAAACGTTTATTGACTAATTTCTTTAGAATTAGCACATTTTCAGGTCAGTTTTAAGATATGTCTGCTGTTCTCTGACTCTACAATATACACTTTCTTTAAACATGAAAACCAAATTACTTTATTGAAACATAACTGGTTCTTACAGTGATTTGCAGTCCATACTCCATTATTCAGTCCTTTATCAAAGCTGCTATGGTGCGATTTACATCATTAGTCATAACTTTACAGTGTATAGTAATGATGAAGATCTCAGCTGAATGATTCAGCGTAGAGACCTTCATATAGAAGCGCTAACTAATGAAGGATTATTAGACCCAGAGATGTATAATGTGGATCTGGATAGGGTCACTTCTTCTGATTTACAGTATTCTACTGAGAAATTTGGTGATATGAATGCACCTGGAAGTCAAACTCTCTTCAATAAAGAAACAGAAGGGCTCTCTGATGAGACTTTGAAGATAAAAGTCACAAGTCCTTGTTCCAATAGACCTCTGACAGGAGTGAATATACACTCTAAGAACAAAAGAACCCATAAAATCAGCAGGGGCAGAAAAGGGACTGTCAAAAGAAGAAGCACAAAGACTGTAAAATGAACCAGCATCTCACAGGACAATGGAGGCTTGGGACTAAAATCAAGGAACTCATGCTCATGGCTGCCTCTAGATTTAGTATCAGTTCATCAAATAGCATTTCTAGGATAAATGTTATTTGGAAAAAATGCACAATTTAGAGATTGTAAAGGAATTTGTGATGTTTTAGATCTTTAAATACAGCTGCTTTGTTTTGTGTTCAGTGTTCAAATGCACAGATACAACCCATCCTTTTTTACACCACTCCATTCTGTCTGAGTTTATAAATCACAGTAGTCAGTTTTCACATAAATAACAGGTGATCACGCATTAATCCAAATTATTGCTTTACTATTCCAGCATTTTTTTTTCCTCATGCTTTTAGACAGAAGTCATGTTTCCCCATTTTAATTATGTAATGCTGCCATCTGCTGGACAATGTAGACCAACAGAGTCTGCGAGTACAATGCGCATGTAAGTAAACATCAAAGTTGTCTACAAGTTGAGTTATTTCCTTTCAGCATAGAACTGTGAATTGAACCAGACTTAATCATGCCTTTTATTATTATTTTTAATATTAAATTAATCACAGGAAGTACTAAAAGTACATGTCTCACTTGTAATATAACTTAATTTGAGCAATCTAATTTCTTAAATGAAATCACTCTGTGTTCAAACTCCTTTGAAGACTTTACAGTCATCTGTATTATTATGTGACACTGATACCTTTCAAAGGCACAGTGTTTAGTGCCTGCTGTATCTAAGGAGTGCAGTTTGCTT
>VVHJ01017747.1:3815-20565 GCA_015107715.1 Tylochromis polylepis
ATATGGAGGTATGTGTGTGTGTGTGTGTGGGTGGGTGTGTGTGTGTGTGTGTGTGTGTGTGTGTGTGTGTGTGTGTGTGTGTGTGTGTGCGTGTGTGTGTGTGTGTGTGTGTGTCCCGCTACCTCTGTTCATTTTCACCCCAAGGTGCTTTAAACACAGTCAGACATCCTGTCTATGTCCAGTGTGTCATTTCCAAAGGTGTATGGCACCGTTCAGGGCAACCGCCAGGGCTTGTTAAGGGTGTCACAGGAGCTGAGAGGAATGTCATCCTTTGGGCTCTCCGAGGTGCTTGTCACCTGCCAAATCAATATCTCCCTGCTCAGCTCACAGCACCCAGCACACACACACAAACACACTCTAACAGCAATATCCTGGTGGTGATGGAATTGGCAGCTTCCCTTGGAAGAGGTGAGCCTTAACATTTGTCTGTGTTTCTGTTACAGAACTCTCCAGTTTAATGGCTGGCAGGTAGAGGCCAAAGAGGGACAATCAACATGAACTCGATTCCGTCGATGGACAGACATATACAGCAGACCAATGACCGTCTGCAGTGTATCAAACAGGTGAGAAGTTGTTGGCTCTTAGTCTTTTTTTTTTTATCACTGCTGTAAACGGCAATAGACATTAATATTATATTTAAGATTGAAAAACTAAATAAATAAAATGTGATGATGACAACGACAGCGTTTAACATCATCACAAGTTGACATTGAATAACTTATTCCACAAATAATTAAGATAGAAAATAATATTTACAAGTCATTATTAATGTATTTGTTATTTTTTAAATATAAAATTACAGCTTTTAAATTATATACTGTAGATTGAGCAGTATGAAAAGTTAACTTTATGTGCGCACATGTGTGCTTGTACTATATTTGTTAATGGTTAGTAAATCATCCACTCATTTTGTAAATGAGTCAGTTCTAATTACCAGGGCCTCGATTACAACCATTTAGTCCAGCGGTTGTAAAACTCTTAATTGTCGTGCCCTGCTAATGAAAATCTCACCCCACACTCTACAGTTTTTACTGACTGCTAACAGTGAAAACGGATCCAAGTTGAATGTGAGCAAAATAAAGATCAACACAATAGCATCAGCAAACTCTTGTTTGTTTACTTCTCTACAAAAATCACAGCGGCGCCATGCCCCTGCAGTTTGAGAGCCTCTGATTTAGTCAAAGTCACTGGTGTGTCAGAGATATACACAAGGTGTCCTTTGGCATCTGTGATTTATTCCTCGATTTTGTGAGAGGGCCCTTTTTCTGTATTTTTAAATGTGGGTTAATATAGGGAAGGG
The DNA here is from genome assembly GCA_015107715.1 of Tylochromis polylepis. Classification (NCBI taxonomy): domain Eukaryota; kingdom Metazoa; phylum Chordata; class Actinopteri; order Cichliformes; family Cichlidae; genus Tylochromis; species Tylochromis polylepis. Next base: position 5,116 of record VVHJ01017747.1, read on the forward strand.
GTGCATTGGAATCCAACGTTTTTAGCGCCTACATCCAAAAAACTGCTAGTGAAAATGAAAGTATACGGAGGGTGAAACAGCACACAAGCAGCAGCCTCCAGGTTCACATTCATGTGATTTACAGCACAGCCCTGTCTGTTTATATGCTTTTAAAAACAAGTATTATACACATCTGCAAAAACTTTATAAATACGCTGCACGGTATATTATAAACATTAGCTGCAGTTTTACAGATAAATTACATAAATGGTTTACAAAAGAATTATTAGCCAATAAGTAAACCTTTTGATTATCATGTTGTGGTCTGTTAACAGTAAACTAGCTCTTAGTTTCAATTTGCCATTCATTAACAATGATTATAAAGTTTTATAATTCATTCAAACCCTTCAGGCTTAAGCATGTTCAGTAAGTTAGTAATGTATTGGGCTGTTGTTTAGATTTCTGATATGTGACTTTTTGCTGCTGCCAGCGGGAAAAAAACAAGCAGGGGAAAAAAAAAACCCCACCGCCACTGTTCACCTTTCCAAGTACACACATGTAGTGAGTCACATCCACGGTGAGACTGCCTCTCTATCTTCCTGTTTGGCCACAGTTAAGTGACTAATCTGTTCAGCTCCTATTATCAGGACTCTGGTGTGACTCAGGTTACCGACTGGGGTCAAAGAGCAGAGGCTCCCCTCCCTCCCCCGTCATCGCCCTGCTTTCTCCCTCCACCACTGCTGACTCCTGGCGTGTCCTTTTGTTCTCCTCTCAGCACCATTTACTGCAGGACGAATCTTTGGCAGAATTAGGCAGGCATACTTGTGTAACCCCAGGCTACAGGGATTTTCCTTTGATCTCTTCTCTTAACTGCTGGTCCATTTTGTTTCTGGGCTCTGTGCTGCCGAGGTCCACCTCCTTGAAAAGTACATCAGAAAGCCTTCGGGGGACAATGTATGGGGGCTTGCACTTAAATGCAAATGTGGACGTGGTAAACTGCTTTACCCAGAGCAGGGAGTTCCCAGCTATCTGAAAATAAGGCAAGGTGAGGCGGATAGAGAGACAGGGCAAGTATTTGGGGAGTAAACAGAGCGAAGCCTCTCTATGTGTAGAAACAGGCCTTTTGTTCTTAAGTAATAAGGAACAGAGAAAGAGAGCGGTAAACACTCTCTGTCTTCAGTCTGGTTACCTTCTTCACAGCAGGCTATTAAATAATTCAATTTCCCCTCCTTTACTTGTAAGAGGAGTGAGAATTGATTCTATTAAAGCGCTGTATTACTAATAGCTGGTGAATTGGTCTGTAAAGGAAGTTCACAGAACTTGAAAGGAACTTGTGTTTGTTTGAGGGTAGTTTACACAATCCCAAATGCTGTGGGGCTAAATGTATTGACCTCTCAAGTCAAAAATTTAAACAAATACATCCCAATGTTAGCACCCAGGAAAGCAGCACATGGGTAAACATGCCAATTAGAGAGATCCATGGCGTACAAGGAGGCCTTCAGTCCAACTAATAAATGGTTAAGCGCTGGGTCATTTCAAACCAACCAGTAAGAGCCAGCACCCTGCTAATAGAGGCAGCTTTGTGCCGCAGACAATCAGGGTTTGGAAGGCCCGCATAATAAATACCATTTATGTCCTGCCAATTAGACTAGCAGTGAGCCCATTCAGCCAACCGTCTATTCTCCTCCCCGCACACAAAGATGATCATCAGGGGAGATCAGAACAATTAACTCACTATCTTCTCCCCCTGCTCCCCATTGTCCAATATCCAAGCTATTAAAATAATTAAGGAAATATTGTAAACCAATCCAGCTGTTTGCTTTAATTGAAAGTGTGCACATGCTGAAATTTGGCATCTCGAAGGCAGTACCGACTTGGAGCAGGAATATAAATGAAGCCTCCTCCATTGTGTTGTTGTTTTGTGGGAGATGTGACATGTCTCTCTGAATACTCCCAGCCAGTGCAGCGGACAGGGGAACAAATTGATTTTGTTGCTCAAATGATAAATTACTGCTGAGCGCGATGATAAAGTGGAGGAAATTGGAATCCGTCAACCTGATTGAATCACGGGTTGAAAGTTAAATCAGAAAATCATTACTGTGGTAATTTTTAAATTACTGTCTTGTTGTAAAATTGCAATAATATGATTTTTAAACAAAATTGACCAAACACTTGTTTTTTTGTTTGGTTTTTGTTTTTTTTATTTATCTTTTTTATTTATTTATGTATTTTTACCACAGTGCGCTAACTCTGACTTTAAAATGAGTGACTTTGTTTTGGTTTCAGGTTATGCAGTTAATGGGAAAGATAAGGGGCTAATTAATATGTTGGCAGACAGAAATTTACTCAGCAAGACTGAATATTTGTTTTGGTTATTATTTATTAAGGAGGATTTAGGAAAACAGCTTCCAGATGTGAGAATTTGCCTGTTTCAAGTCTTTTTGCTTTTTGGGTGGTTACAAAGACAAAGACAAAATACTTGAATATAACCCTAGAATATAAATATAAATATATATATATATATATATTTGTATTTATTTGAAAGTGATACAGAAAAACAAATGTTCACTTGTTTAACCTCCAAACAGACAAGTATGCTTAAAAATGTGATATATAAAAACAGTTATCTGATTTTTTTCCCCCAACACATTTTTTCTCAGAGACTGTTTGTTTTCCTCCTGCATCTCAGAACTGCACCATTGTGAGCACTTTGGGGAAGATGGCTTGCCTGATAATGTTGGTATCTATTTCAGAGACAGTATTTTCCTCTCACGGTGGGGAAGCCAGTTTGCTGTCAGACTCGCCTCTCGCTGATACATACAGGGGTTTGCCAGAAACTATGAACCATCCTTTCGCCGCAGGACCACTTCCTCACATTCTTAGCGGCGATATTTCAAGACAAACTGGAGGACTGTCCTCTCTGTATTGCTCCTACACTGCTTGTGCAGCTGTATCTGTCTGCCGCTGTGTTCTTTCCAGTGTTAATTGTCTCCATTAACGTGTTTTCAGTGCTCTGGGGGTGTCAATGAATGTAGAGCAACAACAGCAGCAAACTAAGAACTGTGATTCTGAATGAAAAGAGTCTTTGCCCGATCACTTGCGATGCCAGTTTAGGTACAGATACATACATTAAGTTATTTCCAGATGTGATTGCAAAGGCCAGTTGTGTCTGAAGAAAAATGCTGTGTTCTCAGGACTCTGCAAGTGCCATCTCTCTTTGTTTCCCTTGAACTGAACCGAGCATTAACTGGAGTGTACGTTTTGGAGGATCATTCTTACCCAGGGGACAGGGATAGGAGAGTGTGAGAGGGTCTCTTGGCCACTAGTTTAGGTTTGATTGGTGGGTTTTGGCCAGAGAAAGGGGAACATCTGTGGCGTGGCAGTGCCAAGCTCTCCGTGTGACAGCCACACTGGTGGGACCAATTGTTCTGAGTGCAAAGAACAGTAATCACTTCAAGCCCAAGTGGTGGTGTGTATTTTTTTTCCTTCCCTCTACATATTCTCCCTCCTTCCCCCTTTCCTCCCTCTTTCCATCCTTGGTGTACTGATTGCGTGTGTTGTCTAGCTTCCAGACTCATCTAAATTTAGCATCTGGGGATGTGTGTATTTCTCCAGGAGACTTTTATCCACCAGCAGAATTTGAATGCTCTGCTACCCCACCACATCTTGTTTTAGTCTCCCCCAACAAAGACATATCACAAGAGTAGGGAACAGTCTTGGACAGAGTATGAAATAAACAAGACTGGTTTCATCCAGTGCTTGTCAAACACCAGCTTTGTAAATTGATATGAAAGCAGCCTTATCAAATCCTAACCTCTGCTGCCCCCTAAAGAGCAAGCAAGAAAAAAGCACTGCACAGCAGTGACTGTACCCCTGTCACTTCCTCTTCTTCTTCTCTCTCTGACAGTGAAATCAAAGCACGCCGACGTATTAGGAAGGCAGCCATTCACTTTAAGCTGACAAACTGCTCTATTTACCTTTGATGCCATGGAGTGGGAGTCCATTTGTTCCTGTTTTGTACAAGTGCACTACAAAGGCTTGTGTGCATAATCTTTCCAAAGGCAACAGATTACTGCAGAGTGGTGGTGCATCTGCTCTGCTATGTATAAAGTGATTTGTATTGAGGTTCGAAAGCTTTTAGAGGAGAAATGACCAACAGTGAGGCTGATATGGAGACCCAGAGAGGTCCTTTTTCAGTTTTCTATGCTGCTCTACAGCAGTACAGACAACACAGGTTAGTGCTGGCTGCAGGAGGGGAATGAATGCCATAAAAGGGTGTCTGTAGGTCAAGGAGTTTGTTGTCAGATAAAGTCAGGGTTGGCTACTGAAATAAGAGCTTCCTCGTGTATTCATGCAGCCATACAGGACGATTTATTGTAAGAAGGTGGTACAGAAAACTGAGATAGTGGCTGAGTGTAACTGGGACATACTATCAGCCTAGAGCGGTAATATTTTAAACCATTTAACATAATTAATCCAAAGAATCATAAGCAAAATTTCTGAAAATTTGGTAATAAAAATGCTGTTCTCATTTGCTCAACTCCAAGAGCTCATAATTAAAAGTTAAATATTAAAAGCTGGTTAGATTTTTTTTTCAGAGCAGGTGAAAAAACATGTAACTGCACACATTTTAGATGAGCAAATGCATTTAATTAATTCTAATAAGATAATACATTTTAATAATGACTAAATAAACATAGAGGACAACACAAATGAATTAAAAAAAATCTGACATGCTTGTTTTCTTTAATGCTTATTACTTACAGCAATTACCTGTGATCTGTCCCATTTTCTTGAAGTGTTTGAATGTTACTGGAATCACAGTGTTTCCCATCTTTCTCCTCTTCTGCATAGCACCTACAAAATCCAGCAAATTTCCAAACAGCAGCCACAGAGCTGCTGGACTGGTGTGGTGACCCCAGAGCCTTCCAGCGCCCCTTCGAGCAAAGCCTGATGGGATGCCTAACGGTAAGTCACCAGTCATGAGTACCTTCCATAATCTCATGTTCAAAGTTTCAAGAATGAGGAACAAGCCAGTTGAACAACTGCTGCACTCTTTCCATAACCTCCTCAGGGATGCAAGAGTACTCATGTTTAGCCTACTGATCATCCGTGAGATCACTGAAAATATAAAATGTGTTTAACCTTGTAGAAACTACTCCCATTTAGCCACCTTTCCGTGGCTTTAGTTACAGCCTTTGATATAAAATCTGCCCAATAAAACACAAAGTCAGAAACATTCTCAAACCACAAAGCAATCAGTTCTCAATCTGTCTTCTGTGTCTTTACCAAATGCCTATGGGTTTTTGATTGATTGAGTAATTACCATCCTATGACATATGAAATTAAGGGTTCTGGAGAAAACGTTTAGCCCAAAGTGGTCAGGGTTTGTACATTTTCAACTAAATTTAATCAGACACAGAGAGCAATGGTGTTTGCAATGTTGTGCCAATATGTCAAGAGCTAAGTTATTAACCCTGACTGAATATCATTTATACTAGTGAGTTTAATGTCCATTTAAGAAAATGCTCCACTGGGAATAATAGCTTAATTTTGAATTGAAAGTTAGCAATGAATTATTTGCTTGTTTCTTTGCGACAGCAATGACAGAGTATCCAAACCATTCAAGCCACTACTTCAATCTGTATGTAGTGCTTTAAATACTGCTTTTAAGTTTTTCACCCAAAAGTGGAACTATATAGGTGTTTACTCCTATAACCCTTAGCCAGTTAGCAAATTTAACTCTATATGATAATGGTAAACTGATATAGTAGCCTAATTTCTCTTGGAAAACTGTCCGTTTAACTATATTTGGTGGGGGTTTTTTTGTTGCATTACATATAGAATTTGAAAGATAAACTTAACACACTGCTTATATAGCCTGTGTACTTTGTAATTTGTGGCACTCGCCTATGCTAGCTTAGATGTGTAGGGAACAACTAGCAGAGCTAAGGAAATAGCAGTTTATTATTTTGTTTCTAGCAATATTTTGTCAAACATTATATATATGAACCATACCAGGCACATGCATAGGCAGATTTGTGCTTTGTGAAATTTCACTTGAAAGTTTTGGGGGTTTTTTATGACATTTTGCCACCATCAAAGCCAGTATAACTATAGCTGTAGCTAATAGCAAGTGCCCTCTGCCACTTTCTAACCTACATTCACCAGTGACTATTACAAAAACAACAGTTCCTTTAATGCTCAGAGCTGATGCACTGACTCCAAATTTAGCTAATGAAGTACCAAGAGAAAGAACAGCCAAAAGAACAGTGAATAGACAGTGGGTGTGTCAATCACCTGTCACAGTGGGTCTGATTGTGCTTTAACACGCTGCCTCCAGCATTACATAACAGACATTCCTGTTAGGTGTAATTTGTATCCCCATCAAGTGAGCTCGGCTGCAGCAGGTGAAGAAGCCCGAGAGGCTTGTGGACCTCAGTGAAACTACTGTGACACATCCCTCCATTCAAGTGATTGTGTTCCTGCTTTAATGTGCAGCAGCAGGTGCCTTTTCCTCCATTTCGCCAGTTCAATTTGTTTCCCGCCGTGAAAATCTCAAAGCTTTTCCTTTTAGTTTATAGGTTGTGTAAACCTTGGTGTGAACCACACTGGGAGGGAGCACAGACAATCTGATGTGATTGTGAAATTACCTGGTCTCAGACTTTAATGGTAAACACTTTACAGTTTTGCCTGCATGCTTGTACTTAAACACTGGTGAGTGGCAACACTGCAAAAGATCCTCTTCTGCAGGCGATACAATTTGTAGAAATTTGCTGCTGTACCAGCGAGACAAAAAAATCTGGAAATTACAAACCGTATTTGGCCTAAAAATGATTTTTCTTTTTTAAATAAAAGACTTAATAAGGTAATACAATATTCAAAACAGGAGATGGGTACTCAAATCTAGTCTTTTAATTAATCTCAGTGTAAGAGTTATTAAGGCTTTTTATGTTTAATTATGACTGGAGTTTCTGTTGGAGGTTGAATTGCCTTTTCTTGAAATATAATACACACTGCAAAAAAGATAAATCAATTAAGCTGTCATGTTATAACTATAAAATCCTATTTTTTAATGACTTGAGGATAAATAATATTCAGGCATTATGTAGTTTTGATTTTTTAATCTTGTTTCAAGTTGTTTTTTTAAGAGTCTATTTGAAATAGTTTTCATGATTTTAACAGTAATCTCCAAAATATTTAAGGAGATGAAAAAACAAGCAAATTTAACAAAAAGATGCATTTTATCCAGCTTGGAACTATAGAAAAATGTACAGCTTAGTAACAATTCACTGCTTTCAAGCCTTGCAGTGCCTGCTCAGATGATTGCCTTATGGTAGACAGTTTACCACAACTCCACTGACTGTGTACAATTAAAGTCCTGAAATTAGAACTGTAACTTCTTACACTAAAAATACAATTTAAATGTCCCTCGTAAGTTTAGATTCTAATTAGGCAGCCTGTACTCTATATTTCTTCTTCTTAATGGGGGATTCCCATAAATAAAGGCCAGATATACATAATCTGTTTTGGTGTCACATCCAGACTATACTTACAGAAGATAATGATATGGTACCAGCAGCAGTGCTACCTCAGGGCTTGTACTGAAGTTTGGAGTGTGACAGCAGGATTGCTGCTATGAAAAGCCAGGCAGTGAGGGGAATCTAGTGGGGCCCATTGGTCCACACAGACCTTAGTATGTCCTAAAGGTCTAAACGATTTGAGTGGCTCTTTTTGAGCTGATAATGATGACAGCAAATCAAAGCAACATGTGGGATGTAAGGGTGATTTACATGGCCTCCTGTGGCATGTTGATGCTTCCCTTAATGTTTCCTCTCAGTGGGCATCTCTGGACTGGAGGCAGTATTTTTTTTCCTCATCTTGCTGTCCACTTACTCATATGGAACTGATAAACTTGTAGTGAGGTTATCCTTTAACAGTCAGATTCCGGGAAAAGCATTCCTGTGATGGATTTAACTACCCAGCACAGATCTGTATTCAGTAGATACGGATGCAGTCGTATAACTTTGCGAGTGCTATTTGTCAGTCATTAGTTTGCAGGATTTTAAAGATTCAATCTCAGTAACATTTTGTGGAAATTTTAGGAGAAGGAAAGAAAGAACTGAGGAGATTATGATGGCGATCTACAATATTTATCATGAAAACAAAGCTCGTTGCCATCAGCTGCTACACTGGAGTTCATAAAAGGAGGCATGTGCATGATGCCGTGATGCACTCTCTGTATGTGTATGTCAAAGCAAATGGCGCTGCAGATGGTAAATCAAAAATGTAAACATTTTCTGTTTGGAAAATAAGCACATTAAAATGTTTGTGTGGGCTTGGAACAAGTGAGGAAATTTCTCATAGTTGCCCCCACTGTTATTCAGCTGGTCTTTTTAGGAACTCCCTGCTAGAGAAAAAAGGGAAATATTGAGTTTATGCAAATTGCCCAAAATCTGCTCTTAAAATGTTGTTTGTGAGCTGAAAATAAAATGACACAGCCTGCAGAAACACCTTCCTGCAGTAATGTCCCTATTCAGCACTGTATACTGACCTCTACTCTCTTCTGTTGACCTATATGTAGGTGTAAGCTATCATAATACTTACAAAGTGAAGTTTTCTGAGAAATAAAAGAGGTTTATACTTGGTGTCATTCAGCTATTTCTTCAGAGAAAACAAACCTCAGGCCATACTGACTCTGTGCTGCATGCTGTTGTTGTTTTCAGGTGGTTAGCCGCGTAGCAGCACAGCAGGGCTTTGACTTGGACCTGGGCTATCGGCTCCTGGCTGTGTGCGCTGCCAACAGGGACAAGTTCACTCCAAAATCAGCAGGTAAGACCGGAGTTTTCTCAACTGCCGTCTCAGGCCATCTGGCCATGCTGGCCCGCTCAAGTTTATTTCTGCATTCTTTGCCGCTTTTCCTCGATACCCACTTATTGCTTCTAGACTAGATACCCTCACAGATGTATGGGCACTGGTCTTTTTAAATTCATTCATTTGATTATGATATTAGTACTTGACTATTTATGACTTTTAAGATTAAACAAGACCAGCAGTTCAATATTTAATATAAATAGCAATCCAAGAAAATCCCTTCATTGTTTTAATGTTGCCCTTTAATATCTACGTGACCTCTCTTTTCTTTGAACTTGTTCACAACATGGGGAACTACAACTCGATTTGTTTCCTTCTCTGGGGTTTTAGATAAAGTGTGTACAGCAGAATATTCCATTTGTCACATGCGACAAGAACTACTGTATCAGTGATGACGAGTTCCTGTTTTCATACGCCTCTATCATCTCGGTCCTGTGATGGATTATTGGAGCAGATGCAGACTGCTAAATGTTGTTATCGAGCTGGCAAAAAGCATGCTGAAGCACAATGAGAATGAAGACGCATAGGCTGTCAGCAGCTCAGAGGAGATAACAGAAATATTTTTGTGCTATTTTACAGTTTGTGATTTGTGGTTTCCACCTGTCTTGGGTTATGGGGAAAGCTGGGTTGTGCATTTGCTTCTGTGTGCTCGGCCGCTACACTGAGCCCTCTTAAGTGTGCCAGGACATGAAAGTCAGAGGCACATATTGTTTGAATTTTCACTCATGTTTGCCTTTTTTCATTTATGTGGTTATAAGAGGCTTCAAATCATGCGATGTCACTATTATGTCGGAATGAGTGGGGAATCCTTCTCTGCCTGCAGTTAACTCACATCGCCAAATGTTCTAATTCTACTTAATGCTAAATCAAATCTCAGGGCCTACTTTATGGGCTTAGATAAAATTGCCAATTGATTCTCTGTCTGAATAATTTCCTGCAACAGTAGTCATTTGGAAAGCAGCAAGTTCTCGAGTCTAGGCAGCATCCCAAAGTACATTTCATGGACAATTATGTACCTGTAAATGCATGAATATTTCCAGAGGAGAGGCCTGCAGAGAGAGAGAGAGCAATGGAAACCAGTGCAGAGGCATTCTCCTGCAAAGCTCCCAGGCCCTTTAGAGAGGAGGCCCGAGTCAAGGAGGGTGTTAAAGTGGAGAGAATTCCCTCTCTGGCAGCCAGGGGAGATAGCTCTTAAAAGACACTCCCACGCGGTCCCAGGGAGGACCTGCTCCCCGACATCCTGCAGCGGTGTTGCTGAGCGATGAACGAAGGAAGTGAGCCACATGACGGGGTCCAGAGTGGCAACAGGAGGGTCAGCCATCCAAGACCAAAGACATCAAGTTAGTGTGTGCAGAGGAGACTTTGGGAAGCCTTGAACAGCTGAGAGCAAATCTGAAAAGATTTTATCTCTGTTAAGAGGATATGAGGAAGAGTTGAAATGAATATTGTCCCCTGTGTTTTTGCAGAATTGTTTCCCTGGATGTGAATGTTCATTTTGTACTCAGAGCTGAGGGTGCTTTATGAATTCTCTGCACTGTTTTTTTTTTTTTATATACACACATAACAACCTGTCTAGACCAAGCCCTGAGAGCTTTTAAAGAATATCCTGTAACTGCTGGCCTGCTCAGTCCCATCATACATTTTGTAATCTGCTCTGAAATGTCTCTATTAAAAGTGGGTGAAAAACAAGATTTTTGGTGGTTATGAGCTGGGCTGTTTGCCTCAGAAAACATCAGGTCAGCGGATGAGTGCTAATAAGTAAATCAGATTTGGCATCCCATTTTAACCAGACCTAACTTGTCTTGGCTCTGACTCACGGTGCGGTCAAGCTATTACATTTCTGTTATGTCATCTAAAATTCCTCTCCTGAACATGTTAGAAAATTGAGCGGAAGGGAAAGCTGAGCTGATTTCAGCAGTAGGAAATCAATGTTCACAGTCAGCTTACAGCTGAAATAGGTTGTAGCTTTGACAAATTGATTAATCACGACTTGCCTCCAACAATTTAAGGCATTAGTTTGTTCTTTTTTTTTCCTTAGGAAAAAAAAAGCTTAGCAAGGCAAAGCACCAAAGAAGACCTTTATCTTTATGACACCTAAGCAAAACTTAGCTATAATGTCCTATTGATTTCAACATTTAGCTCATGTATAAGAAGTTTAGACAATGTTTGTTAGATATTGTAAAACTATCCAGCAGACTGGAATTGGAAAACACATCATGCAGTGTGATTTTTGTGAACTGATCTCTATAATGGATGTACTCAGGGGGGTTGTCCGGTTGTAGTTCTTTTCCCTTTGTGGCCCATAGTGTTGGAACAGAGTTGGGGGAGGGGCGTCTGTCTGCTAGTAGTGACCTCTTTGTCAGTGGGATTAGCCTGCTCTATTAATCTGTGATTACTCGGACTGTCTTACCGCAGGGCAAAGCGATGCACGTGGAGCTCTGAGGACTTCAAAGCAAAGACATCACTTGCTCAGTCTGTATAAACTCATCAGGGCCTCACCTCTCCCCTTCTCCATCCACAGGGTACATTACAAGCCCTGTTAGGCCTGTTTCATCAGCGTCACCGGCGGTTCACTCCAGTTCGAGAGGCTCTGCAAAATGCTTAATCACGATTTTTCCTGCAAGAGGGACAGAGTGGCACATTCCCAATCGTTTGCGCTTCAGCAAACTTTGGGAATTCTTCAGCTCTAAAGAGTTAAAGTAGGCTCCGGCTTATAAGAGGAAGGACGAGCTGAAGTTTTTCAGCCCCCAAAGCCATTCATTCTCTCATGTAACAAACGCCTGGTGAACTAGCTATTCAACGGATAATTAGTTGGGCTTGGGCTTTCGCTCTTGTTACACTCATTTTTACACATGCCAGGCTGTTTTTCAAGTACGATCAGTAGATATTGCTGGTTTTATTTAATAGTGTCAGCTTGATATAGAAAAAAATATCCAAGCAATTTGTGCTTTTGTTTCATCTTCTTTAAAATAAAAAGGTGGTTTCCCAGTTTTCTAATCGGTTCAAGTATAAAGAAACAGGAGCCAGTGTAGGAAGGGTGCTGGGTTTGTTTGCTGTTGTACATAAAGACAAGGAAATGTGGCCATGTGGTTAACACCGTAGAAAACTGAAAGCTCTGTTTACAATTGCTATCCACAATTTGTAAGTCAAGTCAGTTCTATAGGAAATAATGTAAGCTTGGCTTGAAAAAAGCAAAAACCTTCAAGTTAAATGAGTTCAAAAGTTTGCATAAAGTCTCAAAGTGTCTGGAGTTAAATGAAAAGAGGAGGATAATACTGATGCAAGGGATGTAACTTATTTCAAGTGAACTTTTTTTTAATGAAAATTCCCCTGAATGGGATATTCTTTTCAAAGAACAAAGGCAGCTAAGGTTAAGATGAACATGTCTAAGACTTTTATTCTCAGTACTGACGGTACTGACTAAATTGCTTTGTATGCTTGGGTGCATATCTAAATTCCCTTTAAAACTGTAGTTTCAAGTGCTGATCATACAGAAGCTTATACAGTGCCTTCCAGTTAAGTGGTGCTTAAGATGAGGAGGTCAGAGATGTTGTCGGTGAGCTGTGGAAAGGTCTCTGGTTCTACACATAATACAGAAGTTGAATATACACATGCTGGTCTGCAGGGCTGTAATTTCTACTCTTCGAGCTTTCCACACCAAAATTGTTTTTTCTTTCTCCCTTCGCTCAGTGGGCTTCAACATATTGTTTAGCTGTGGCTTTTCCTAAATGGAGAATAACACAAAAGGCTAAAAGCATTGTTGTTGACCTTGTATGACTCAGAGGTTGATGGATTAAATGAATCCAACCAAACATCCATCTATCCAATTAAGAAATAAACAATCACTGGTCAGTCAAACTGAGATGTCATTTCAAGAAACAATTGGCGGCTTTATTTCAGGGTCTTGGTGGAGCTTAAAAGCTGTGTACATGAGCTTCTGCAAAAAACAAAACATTTCAAATAAAAAAATTATTATTATTATAAATATGAATAATATCTTGATAATAAATATGATTTAAAATAATACTTGTATCCTTTAGTTTTTCTTTAAAGAAATCTGATACTGCCATTAAAATGATAGGCGCCTGCTAATACTTGCTGAATAGCTGGTTGACGATACATACACTGTCAGTTGCACGAGTTTTCAAACAATAACAATCATTAGAAGCATGTTTCATGAATGAAGTTGTGCTGCGTTCTTTTTCATTTGGAAGTCAGATCTTGGCACTGGTAGTGATTTCATACCCAAGTTAACAGTGTGCAGTTGGAAAATGGGCTTTGTTTTGCTCTCTAGCAAGGTAGAGTCATCACTACCATTACCTGAGGGACCTGTGTACTACAAAGTTGGACTAATGGGTTAGCAAGCTATGGCGACCTTAAAGTCAGAGTTTTCTGTGCCAGAAAAGTGGCACGTTCTCTCTCTTTCTTTTTTTTTTAACCTGGCTAAAACACTCGGGTAACTTATGCTGACCACAGCCTGTTCAGGCTGGAAGAACCACATTTTTACTAATTTTAATATTTGCAGCATGTTATAAGTGCAATGGAGTCACTAGAACTATAGATTTTCTGCAGAGGGAATACATTTTAAATGTGCAACTTGATTAACCCATACCTTACTGAAAGTAAAGAATGATGCTCAGCACTGGAATTTGTATGTGTTCACTTGGTGATGTAGAAAATGTATAGACGTTGTTTATACTTGGTTCTAATCTCCTGCTAAGTCTCCTTCACACTGCTGACATTACAGGCACTAGAACACAAATTAAATAAGTGATCAGGCTAGTTACCCCCAAGAATACATATTCAATCAATAAGTTTAATTTCACTTTGATCTGATGACAATCTAAAGCAATTTCCACATCTCCTTTAGTAGCCTATGGGACAGTAACCATTTTTAATATTTAAATATGTGCAGAATATGTGTCCAGTCGAAAGTTTCAGAGCTCTAATGTGCAGCCTTCACATCAGAAATGAACAGCAGCACAGAGAGTGCACTCAGCGTTAAAATAATTATATTAACTGAAATTAAAATGTTTATTTTACCACTCTGTGCATTAAATCCCATGATTAACGACTTTCTGCTGTGTTAATCTCATATTATTTGCAACAGTGTTGCATTTTACTGTTACATTTTATTAAGGTCCTTATGATTTTTTGTCACCATTTTAGTTGATAATCTCTGATAGAAGGAGGCAGCACTCATAGGCATCATTCTGTGCAGAAGAAGAGTCACATGATGCATGACAAACCCCCTTTTTTATGTGAGCGTGCACAGATCCTGAAGCAGGTAGCAAAGAACACTGATAAACACCATCGTGATAGCCAGTATTCAACCCATTATCATTATTATCATTCTCAAGCAAGCTAAAATAAACATAAACATCAAGAAAGCCTCGCTAGAGTCTGGTCGTTTCCCCGTGTTTGGCTTGTTTAGCGAATCACAAATATACAACAGTTACAGATTCCACAGCTTTGCTACCGTTTACCATGTTGAATTGCGAAGCTGGGATTGGTGCAACTTTTCCGACTTTCCAATTGAAGTCAGGATTAAAATGGCAGTTGGCATAAAGTGGCTTGAGGTGCTCTGACATCCCTAATATGTACAGTATTTTCCTACAAATAAAACTTGTAAAAATGAGCTGCATCTATGATCAAAACCCGTCGTGTTGAACATACAAAAAGATTGCAAGAAGAAACTCGTGTGCACCAGGAGACTGAACATTTTGGACTGCAGCTCTGTGGGGCCCCCATTCATTCTAGACCATCTCACAAGCACGCAGTATGAAATTGGAGATCCAGAGATTAAGAGTTCTTGAGAATTTAGTTCACAAGAAGCCAGAGTTTTGCCAACAAGTGTAAAAACAAGGTACCTGATAGATTTTGATACTGTGATTTTTTTTTGTTATTTAATTTCATCACACACTTACTCAAACACAAATACAGATTCAGGGAAGCAAAGAACATTGATAACCACCATTGTGATAGCCAGTATTCAACCCATTATCATTATTATCATTCTTAAACAAGCTAACATAAACATAAAGAAAGTCAAATAAAGATTCAGGGAAGGACATTAGGGAAACTTTTGGGTCTCCAGTGGAATGTAAAATAAGGGAAATGGATATGAAAACAGAGTTTGGCTCCAGTTATTGTGGTATTTTTGTATAGACGTGAGCTTTAAAGGCCCGGTCACAGAATCACTAAATCCACACTGTATCCATGTTGGACAATCTGTGTGTTTTTTTTGCACTTTGTAATCACTTAGACGTGAAAGTCTTCCAGCCAACCGTGATTGATGTGTTAACTTGCAGCAGGGGTGCTGGGCTGTAAGTCACCCGCCGTGCACTTAGCTGATAGTAAATACCAGCAGAGCAAATACAGACAGGAGAGACTAGAGATAAGAGCTGTTGAGCTTGTCTGTCCTTCCTCCCTTGTATTTGTTGCAGTTATTATGTCTGTGGCAGCAGGAGGTGTAGCATCTTCAGCTATGCTCCATATGGCTTAGTAATTTATTGTACAAGAAAACTGGTTGTTTGCATACTAAAATTGATTTACATTGTACCTTATGTCTCTAAATAAATGCTTATTTCTGGGGGG
>VVHJ01017747.1:21458-33086 GCA_015107715.1 Tylochromis polylepis
ACCACAAATGCGTGTCCTCTTCTTCTTGTTGCTGTTAGTGCTGTGTGAAGTTGCTGTTTTTCTTTTTTTTTTTTTAACAGCTTATCCCTGTTTTTCCTCTCATTGTCTCTGGGGTATTTGTTGCTTGAGTGCAAAGAAGCCGGTGGCAAGTACAGCAGGAGCCCATTAGCAGTGACTCCATCTGTGATTGGTTTTGCCTGCGAAACAGAGAGAGCAGCCATGAATAATTGATGTGTATTGTGCAGTCAGTCACTGGACACGCAGGGAGAGAAGAGAGGAAAACAGAAGCTGCTGCCCTGAGACACCGAGGGAAACAAGGGGGGAAAGAAGGAGGGAAGGGGGGGAGAGGGGTTCGGAGAGAGGAAGAATGTTATAGAGAAGAGAGAAAGGTGGGAGGGATGGAGAGAAACACAGAGCAAGAGCTTTAAAATAGCCCCTCAGTAGTGCAAAGATTAGGCTGCCTTTGTTCTGCTGTTGCAGATTTGTGCTCAGAAGTGTTTCTAGACACATGAGTTCCCTTTCTTTTCTGTTCAATGAGAAATAAGCAGGGACATTGCTGGAGTTAGTGTGGTTGAAATGTGGGTGGCATTTTAGACATGGAGAGGGGACTGAGGAAGAGTCTTTGCCACAGCAAAGAGGACCGGGCTGCAAAGCTGTGAGCTGTCAAAAGGAGGAGACAACAGATAAAGACTGCTGTGTTTGTAGAGGGTGTACTCAGTGACAAGAGGGAAGGTGGATCTGCTGCCACTGCTGTTGCTGCTGCTGCAACTCACAGGAACTTCACATTATTTCGCCCCTAGGGGGGCAGATAGAAGGCTGACTCCTGCATTGGTGGGTGCAGGCAGGCACCCTGCCATGTCTTAAACTAACGGAATGGGTTTTGACAGTATGACTAGTGCCTCGCAGTGCCCCGCGTGATAGAGTTGCAACAGCTGACTGCTGCATTTGACCCACTTACAGCTCACACAGAGGGGGTCAAAATGGCCTTGATTATCTCTCTCTGAGTTGCTCTGACCTACTTGAGGCAGCGTTTTTCCACGAGACTCTTGGCAGTTTATCACACCCACTCCCCTCAGTGCCACACAGTGCAACCAGCCAGGCTCACTGCTGAGGCACATGAAGGAATTCACTGGGTTCAGTTCAGTGGTCTGTCACGGTCCAAGTAAACGAGAGCAACAGGTTTCAGTTTAAAAATCTGACTGCAGCGACTGAAGTGAGATACTAGTAAATGTCTTTTTCGGTTTATGTTAAACTTCAGTTAAAGCACTTAATGTGGGTATCGCAGATTTCCCATTATCCAGTTTCAGGCACTGAAGAGCTCTTGGTGTTTTTGTTGTAGGATCATTAACTTACAATATAAGACATGAGACAGCTGTTGAGATTTAAATTAATAAGATAATAAAATATAAAATTACATTTAATTAAGTAATATCTATTAATTTGGTGATTAAGTGGTATCCTGTACTATTTTTTTTTTCTGCATCACCAGTCAAATCCAACATCGTGTATGTAGAGCAAACTGCAAACTGAAGTTTTTGTTAAGGTTAAAAGTCAGGTGTAATTATTTTTCTCCCACTGACCCCAATTGAACGCTTCAGTCTCAGAGTTTCGGTTGTTTATTGTTGGCTTTCTCTCCACTGAGAGGGTTTTTGTTTAGCAGTGCAGCAAAGTCCCCATTTGGGCAATTATTCAAATAATTCTTTGCTAAAACATGTCTTTGGGACAATTACCAACATGGTAAGACAAAAACTAGGTTTTGCAGTAGACAGATTAGTCTGGCTAGCAGTGAAGCCGTCCACACTTCCAACTGTTCATTACTGTTGCTTTGTCGCCTTCAATGAATCTCTTGTTCTCTGTATTGAACATGGGGTTTTTTTTGTGTTTCTTTTTTCACACCAAGTTGTGAAATTGCATTGACCTTTTTCTTTGAAGTTTTTTTGAGTTCCAAATCAAAATAACAGCACACTGGAGCATGCTGATTGCTGATGCCATTTGTATACTCGTGGAATGCGCAGGCCCCTTTTTTGCTTTACTTTAATCAAAGAAAATTAACTGTAGGTAATTATAGGCTGCAGTGTGTTTACACTTCTCGTTATATTGTGAAACCTCAAATGGGCCTTTGATCACATTTGATATTGAATCCTTCAAATAACAGATGTTAAATTGTGACTGAAGACAGAATGAGGAAAAGATTCTCAAGTTTTGTAGTGGTTTATACAGTTTGTGATATTATAAGTGCTGCTGAAGGAAAACACTGGGCCTCTTATGAAAATAATTAGACTTTTTTTATCAAACCATTTTGATCTTCCATATATCTCATATGCCAAATGCATAACAAGTGTTTAAGCATTATAATAAAGAAGGAACAGCATTAGCAGCAACTCCATATAGATCATTTGAGTTCAGGTTAGTTTGAAAAGATGATGAAGTCTGGGGGGAGAAAAAAAACACAGTGTATTTGATAGATGTGTAGTACTGTTTTACAAACTAAAACCAAAGCTTATTTCATGGTGTGATATGCACCTGAAAATACAGATAATCTTAGTTTTAAATTTGCATTGAGTTGCCAGGTGTAACTGTGGGTGGATTCTCCTCCTCATGTCAAAGCGGGACACGAGGGCCTCCGCCTACTTGCTGTTCTTTATCTGACAGAACAAACAAGAGCAACTGAGAGCAGACTGCAGCAGCTAATTTTATCTTAATTTTTGATTAGTTCCCCCAAGTAATCATACATTTGGTCCTTTTTTGGGGAATTGTGCGAAGGTGGAACGCACTTCATCTTCATGTACTGAAGAAATTAGGGAAATGTCTTGTTCAGGCGGGAATGACATGATGTAACAGTAAGAAATGTCCATAATTTTCCTTACAGTAGTTTTTTCAGCCATCGCTGATTCTCAGGCAGTCCATGGAGTATAAGATATAATTTACCATCTGGTCACGACGTGTGTTTTTGTTTGAAAAGGGGAGCAATTCACAATCAAATGTGTGTCATATAATGAATATTTTGTGAAGTAAATTGTAAAATTTGAACCCTACAGAAACCAGCTGCTGCAGGAGATGTCAGTCTGACTCAGGTACTTGCTGTATATTAAAGTGGTGCACAGAAACCCATTGGCTCAGTCCAAACAAACATGCTCATTACAGTCTTTACATCATGTCGTAGCTGCTGTTGTGTTGTCTGTCCGAGTTTTACAGTATGAAGCATGTCGCACATGTATTGCCATCTTGCTTGTGTCACAGTTCATCTTTATGTTCTCGGCTTTTTATCCAAACCATAATCAACTGTTCTTAAAGTCATTGTACCTTTGCATACCCACTTTTGAAAACAAGTTAGTAAGACCTGGGTAAACTGAGCGAACCTCAGACCTATGTAATTAAACTTTACTGATCAGAAAAAAGCATACTGAGTTTTATATATAAATAATAGTAAAATGGATATGAGTAGGGTACATGTGAAAATAATAATACAAAATACACTTTTTGAAATAGACTTTGTGCTGTATAGAGTAGTATAGATAAAAAAAGACAATACAATTGTTGCAGGAATCCAGTTTAAAAGTCCACACTATCAGTAAATTGTACAATACTGCTCTTGGACTACTCGTCATTTCTTTATATTTTGCTTCCAAGGAGCCAGACTTTCTTGTAAGTGATTTTAAAAGGTTTTTTCAAGTAGTTTCACAGGCTTTCTGAAGGTCTTTCAGTTTTTTATTTGGACTTTCTATTGTTCTGTCATTCCTTTTTAG
This sequence comes from Tylochromis polylepis, assembly GCA_015107715.1. Classification (NCBI taxonomy): domain Eukaryota; kingdom Metazoa; phylum Chordata; class Actinopteri; order Cichliformes; family Cichlidae; genus Tylochromis; species Tylochromis polylepis. The sequence goes on from VVHJ01017747.1 coordinate 25,205, forward strand.
TCCAGTCCTTGTACCTGACCATTTTCAAAAGAATGTTTTTTTGTTTGTTAAAGCACACCACTGACCTAATCGTTCAAACATGAAAAAACACGTAACTCAACCATTGTTGTATCCAAAAATAACAGTCAAAAATCTGAACAATTGTGAACTGTATTTTAAGTACTTTTTTACTATCAGCCTGTCACAGAACACATAATTTGCTGCCATTTCTTTAGTTGAATGTAAAGAAAAACACCAAAGGTAAAACAGTTTGATAGACATAAAGAAGTATTTTGGCACCAACAACCAGCTATTAACAGGTTAAAGGGCTATTAACCGAAAACTTGACATGGTGTGCAGTGCGTCCTTAAAAAGTTTGAGGAAACTGGACAAATGGAGGGCAAATGAAGAAGAGGCAGGGCTACAAACTACAGCAGGTGAACAGTATCTGAAAGTCTTAAGAAATCCAGTAAAGACCAGACACAGGACTTGAGAGAGGCATCTGGCACTTCAGTTGATCCATCTACAGTTCACCAAAGTCTCATCAGAAATAGTCTTTGTGGAAGGGTAGCTACCAAGAAGCCATTCTTAAGGAAAAGAAACAGGGAGAGAAGGCTGAGGCATGCCAAATTACACAAGAACTGGACCGAAAATCAGTGGCAACAGGTTTTATGTAATGATGAATCCAGATTTGAAATTTTTGGTTCAAATTGTTCTCAGTATGTACTGAGGAGAGGTAAAACGGTGAGTGCCTACAGCCATATGTAAAGCATGGTAGAGGCTCTATCATAGTTTGGGGCTGCATTTTAGTTGGTGGTTTTGGAGGACTTGTCAAAATTGATGCAGAAAAGTAGCATCAGATTTTGATCTACTGTAAAATATCATATAGAAAGTATCTGACTGGCTTCATTTTTTAGCATCACAATGATCCCACACACACTATTAATGGACTAAACCTGCAATCATCTTCTCAGAGAATGGAACAAAAGATAGCCCAAATCCATAGAATAGTTTCGGAATGTCCTTCAGAAAGCCTGGAAAACTATTCCTTAAGACCTCCTAAAGAAATTATAAGAAAGCTTGCATAAGAGAGTTCAGGCTGTGTTGAAGAATAAAGGTGGTCATACCAAGTATTGACTTACAAGCTTGTTAGAATTGCCCTATATACTCTATTTCCATGTATTGTGTATCAATAAATCACAGCACCCATTTCACATTTTCCTAGCAAAATATAAAGAAATAAGGGGTGGCTCAAGACTTTTGTGCAGCACTGTATAATATTTTTAACAATCTGCAAAGACCAAGAAGCATTCATTGTCAGAATAATGTCAGCTTGGGTCAGGTTTGAGTTTCATTGTTTCCATTTGGCTTGAATGTTTATCGTGAGGAGGCTTTTTATTCAAATCCTGATCTGTTGCACATATGGAAGTCTCTAATGAGCCTAGAGGGGTGCCAAGACCAGACCCAGGTTCCTCTAGTGTCAGCTTCTACTGTATTTATAAAGAAGCTTTGACCCCAGGCCTACTGTGAAAAGGTCACAGGTGAATCAGCCACCAGCGAATGCAGTCGTGACACTGCAGGCCATGCCCAGCACCCTGAGGTGGGCACAACTCCAGGCACATCTGCTCCATTGCTAATTAGTATCATTGTAGACAAGGGCTTAAGGCTGGGCCTTTGTTAATAGCAGCCTGTTGCTTGGGGAAACAGTCTGGCTCCTGTAAGCTGCTTCTCTGCAGGTCTGCTCAACTGATAATCTGGTTGGAGAACTCTACAGTTCAAGCAACACTCTGTTGGTATATTGGGCATTTTTGGTCAAGTGAAATGCATTTCATCAAATAAAAATGATTTCCATCCTTTAAAGGGTCCTACTTGTTTTGTTTTTTTGTGTGTGTTTTTTTTGTGTTCTTTTAATTGTAATTAGTATAATTACAAGTAATATATACATATTTGCTGTTTTGGAATTTATGGAGTTTTACTTTTCTTTCTTCTGCATATTTCCTTTGATTTCCACCAGTTTCTGTATAGTTAGCATGTCTTGAGACTTCAGTTTAGTTAATTTATTCACACAGCACTATACAATAGAATAAAATCTCAAAATAAAAGAAGCTCAAGTCTGCATTGAGTTTTGTCACATTGAACATTATAGCTGTGTGATAATCTAGTCCTGACTATTATATATTTTCTGGCTAAGCAGCCATGCAATGCAAGTGTGACTTTGACAAAATGTATATTTTTACAACACAACATTAATTTAAACAAATAATTTCCAAAAACGGGAAAATATAGAAAAATAAATAAAATGAGGGCATGTCTTTCAAAATTGCTAGTTGTAACAGAGAATAAGAACAGTTTTTCAAAAAGCTTTGAAACTTGACCTCAGGCACTTTGAGACAACTGTTGCCAGATCTTAACTCCTACATTAAGACATAAAGATGAAGGTTTGGGAGGAGCTTTGCTCCCAATCAGCTTAATGTATATTTTAACAGACTAAACACTGAAGGTGGAGAGATGTTTGGCTTAATGCATAGAGAACTAATCCTCAGCAGGGGGTGCAATGCTAGATTTCCACCTTCGTGCTTAAAAGAGACACTGAATGGCGTGCCCTGTTTTAAATGGAAGAGATTTGTTGCATGTGCCAAAGGAGATTATCTTTTAAACCACTGCCCTGCTTAGGCAAGGGTTGGTTTCTGTGTTACCATGACCAAGAAATGACAGTCCCACTGATGAGATCTGCATTAATCATCTATAGATTGTGGCATATATTGTATCTTGTTCCAGTTGGCATCCAGTTAGTCCTAAATTATAATCCTATCTGAAAATCCTTATCTGACATTTTGAAGATAAATGTTTTAAATTTCCTGCATTTTCTATATAGATAGATATACATTTGCACGACAAAGAGGTTAGCTGGGTGTTTTTATTAGAAACTTTTTAAAAATTTTGCAACATCACCATTGGTGGGACGTTAAAGAACACAGAATGTTAAAACAGCAACCTCCTTGTCTTCCTGCCTCCACATGGCCACATATGCTTGTGGCCTCAGTAAAACCTTTTTGGCAGGAGTCCAAGCGTCCCCCCTCTTCACTTTGCCGGATGGACATGGCACGACATTGTGGCCATGTGGCCAGCAGGAGGCTGTATTTAAGCCAGGGCAGCTCTGAAATGGGCCATAAAACCTAGCCAGCAAGTCTGGCTCCCCGTGAGGCAATGGGCCTAAGTACTCATTGACAAGACTCCAATATTACCGAGAGGGAGAGTGGTAGAGGAAATAATGTAAGAAAAAAAAAAGCAGCAGACAAAGATGAGGTACAGACAGGAGGCAGTTGTCTGGCCTGCACAGACATGCTGTTTTATAACTGTTAGCACTAATACTTTCAATCCACAACAAAGCTGATCTTGCATTGCTAACACGAACTTTCATTATATATATATTTTTTTGTCTTTCAATGAAAGAAAGCAGTCATGTCAAATCGCTCCTTAACTTTGATGCCATATAGCAGCCATGATACCATCATGTGCCTACTACTATACATCATCCCCACTTCATCAGTTTTATGAAAACCCTAAAATATGTTGCATAGCCACCCAACTTCAAAATCTCAAACTAGTTTGACAGTCCCCATTTTGAATTTGCTTCTAATGTCAACAGTTTAAGGGAGTGAAATGTGCACCATGTGTTTAAGGTGTTTCACCTGTGAGCTTCCACCTAATTATCCAGACATGGATGAACAAGTAGCACTATTCTGGCCTGTCATGGGGTGACAGGTCCGTAACCTGTTATACACTCGCCTTGCTGGTGAAAAAGCCTGCATGACGAACATGTCGCTTCCATTTCATTATCAAATTGGCATCAATGAATAATTCGTGGCATCTGTGTGAAGACAAAGAGAGACCTAATGCCTGCCAGGTTGGCATCCATGGCTCTTTGGTTACTGTGTGCATGTCAGGCAGAGCGGGAGATGATTTACGATGCAGCTTGTACTTTACGCAGGAGTGCTCAGCGGTGACTGGGCCTTCATAAGCAATGCCATAGCAGCTACTTATTCATGTAGTTTTCCATACATATGTTGAAGAAAATCCCAGAGTTTTACAGTTCTGGGAAACCTACATGAGGCACATAAGTGAGGGATTCTTTGGCTAAAACTAAACGTGGTTGTTTTGCATGGCCTCTTAGGTGCTTTCAGTAACCAGGGATACCGGGGCTCCCTAGACTCTGTCTTATTTTAATTGACTTTGGCCTGCAGGAGGCTTGTGTCCATTCAATCCTTTCTGGGCAGAGACAGAGAGGAGGGAGGGTGGGCGGAATTGAATGTGAATAGAGCGCTCTCAGAAACCAAAGAGTGCAGCCCACTAGAGCTGCTCTTGTTAGTTTGCTCATGGTCTTTGTTCTCCTTTCAGCCCTTCTGGCTAAACGTCTTCAAACAAGCCATTTAGGGGTCGTGATTCTCTACGACAGGTTTACTGCGAAAATTGGACTTCACTCTTATGGCTAGTAAGGGAATAAGTGAGGAAGTACTGTCAATAATGTGACTCAGATGTGATGACAGGATATGTACTGTGCATTTGTGGGGAAGTTAGTGACCAAACCATGTGGGACAATGCCAGGTGGGACTCCAGGGTTGACAAGGGAGCAGGTGTCTATTACATACAGAGCAGAGGGAGGGGGAGGCAGAGAACGGGTGCGGATGAGGATCACAGAAACTCTTGGCATCTGCGTTACCTGCTGCCTCCCTTGCAGTGCCCTGCCAATAATGGAAAGAAAAGGAGGAAGGTAGAAAATGAAAAGGACAAGGACAAGGAGTAGAGGAAACTATTCTTGAGGCAGCAGCAAGTGTAGGGGTGACCTTTGTAATAGCAGCTATTTATCTGTTTAAGGACATATTCTCCCATGTAGCTCAATTTTTTTTTAATTTCTGCTGTCTTAAAAACACTAATAGACAATTTAGCACATGCACATGCTGTGTAATGATATACAGTGTTAATGTCTGTAGCATATATGAAGTCTGCATGGAAGTTTTTGCCATCCAGTAACTACTGCAAAAAAAAAAGATGTATTTGTTCTTTGGGGTTTTGTTTGTTTAGGGTTTTTTTGCATTTATTCATCACGGTATTTGTTTTTGCATACTTTGACTTACTTTGTGATATGAGTGACAGTCGGTAAGTTTGTGCTGTCTGGCGGGGAGAAGCTTTGCACTGGGGATGACTTTACTGGATGAATGATTTTGACACAGGAACATCTGCTGAGTTCATTTCCAGATTTTGGAAATTGATTGGTCTGTGTTGTATTTATCCCAACATAGATAAGTCCATGGTATGTTAGGCATGGACGTCACCACTATGGTGGTTACAATGGGGCAGCTGTGCAAGTGGAAAGTTGGTGGTTCAATCTCTGAATCCTCCAGTCTGCATGTCGATGTGTCCTTGAGCAAGATGCTGGATTCCAAATTGCTTCTGGTGCATAGAATAATGTGCTGTATAAATGTGTGTGAATGGGAAAAATGCCTTGTGGTGCAAAAGCACTGCACGTGGTGAATCTGACTAGAAAAGTACTGTATAAAATCAATACGGTTTACTAAACTGAGATTAGAAGGTGGAGTGGTAAATTGTCAGGTAATGCTGGCTAGCTTGGTTAACAGCAAGCTAACTCACGGGCTCTTAGTGGTTTAACTGCTTGAGAATATTTTGTTTAATTACCTCGTTACTGCAGAAAGAAAGTCGACCTTAAAAATAAGCTAATGTCCCAAAAGCAAATAACTTTACATACAACCTTACAATGGAATTTTAAATGAGATCTCTCTAGCCCCGATAGTCGTAGGCCACATAACAGTGTATGGTAGTCTATGGTAGGGTATTTTTTAACACATAACTATAAAACTGCCTTGTTGCCTACAGCAAACTGAAACATGAAACTCTTAGAAATGAGCAAAATTTAAACATACCTTCCTGGAGAATTTTTTAGCAGCACAAAAGAAATTCTATCAGCCTCCAAACAGATATCTCAAAAGATAAACCTCCAAAATTGCAGTCAAATGACAAAAATATTAATGTTGCAATCTGGGTTAACTGACCTTTTATTAAAAGCTCTTTGTTTTCAGAAGAGCACAGCAGAGACCAAATCAGAGTATTTAATCAGCACAGTTTATCTCTCTGCCTCGTGTCTGTATGGGCCATGGATGGTAGGTTGGGGGAGCATTAGGCTATCATTGGATAGAGCATTGAACAACTGTCAGGGATGCAGTCCATGTCATTTGTCATGTCTCCCTGGGGCTTTATGACAGCAAGTGAAGCTGGAAGCTGCAGACCCAATCACTGAACCACCCATCTAGTCCCAGCAGATGCGTTTACCACCCTTCGCCATGGTTGACCATCAGGCTGGGCAGCTGAGCACCAGAATATCAATACGGCTCAGACTCAGCCGGGCCCCTGGGACTATCTACAAGGCAAACAGGATAGCCTTCTCTCCTTATGGAAGGCAGAGACTCATTGCCGCCAGGGAGACCAATGTAAACATGGCAGAAGGATGCTCTCTAGCACAAAGTGCCAGTTTGATTCACTCCAGAATGGTCTTTGAGATTTGCAAGTACAACACCTGAGACAATTATCTCCAGATTTGGCTCTTTTCAGAGAGGGAGATAGATGAGTCTATTGAATGGCCGTCTGTGGGAGGAGTGGAGAGGAGAAACAGTAATCCTTTTGTGTTCCTCATCGGCACTGTCCTGAGCCGTGTTTGGGTGTAGGAAGAGTAGGAGGGAGCGACTGAAGAGAAACGAGTTGGCTGTTCCTCCTCCCGTCATCTGAAACCTGAAGTTTATCCTCTGAGTCAATGACAGGGCTTCTCCTTTAAACCGGTTGGTGCTTAGTGGAGGTGGTAATTTTGTGCAGAGATAAGCCCTTTATCTAATGATGGGGTAGAATAATTCTTTAAGTGGCAACACTTGTGATTCCTTCTCTCTGTTTTTTCGATTTCTCTCACATAGCCGATGTATTGTCATCTTTCTGCTACGTTCCACACGATTGTTGTTTATGTCCTGCGGCTGTTGATGTCGGCCTCGGCGTGAAACAGGGATGCTGTCTGCTTACCCAGACGGCCCCACAGTGGCACAGCTATGGGATAAATTGTGGAGACATGTTTATCAACATAGAAGAAGTGCAAGTTACCCCTTGTTGGAAGAGAATAATGGGACCTAATTGAGCTGTAACATGCTGGCTGGTCGCCAGGCCCTTGAATTGAAAACTCTCTCCATCAGAAGGGGGTCTGAGGAGAGGGAGGGTGCTGTTAAAAACACTGCAGGACGTTCTAACATAGATGTGAAACCCGTAAACCTATTAGCTACACTTGGATCCGGTTTTTATCAAATTAAAAGTAACTCAGGAATCTGTGCCTTTACCTTTGAGCATGATGCTTTTAGCAGAAAGTGCACCTGAGCGGCCTTTTCTGTCAACTAAAGCACAGCCGTGGTAAAGTCAGATCAATTCTCTGGAGGAACAGCACAGCCTGTCTCCTGGCACCTGCCTTGCCAAGAACAGGAGGGGGGGTATGGGGAGGAGGAGGAGAGAAAAAGAGAGGGAGCGTGAGCGGGTGGGAAAGAGGAAAAACCCAGCTGCCTCTGTGCCTGAGCCCCGTGCTGCTTTTAAAGGAGTGGGAGGGAGAGGAGGGAGAGGAGAGGGAGAAGCAAGGAGACTGCTGGCACCATCTGTACATGTCTTTTGTATTCCAGCCCTCATCTTTACACAGAGTGAGGCTGGTGTGCTCAGTGTTCAAATGAAAGGATAGGAGGTGCCTTTTGGGGTGCAGTGCTCTGAGAGGAGAAGGTGTGTGTTTGTGTGTCGATGCAGAAACTCAGTTTTGTCCTCGGAAAATTTGCCACACTCAGAGGATATTTTGTGTCCTATTTATTTTACG
>VVHJ01017747.1:33351-40851 GCA_015107715.1 Tylochromis polylepis
GTAATATGTGGCAGCCCACCCTTGCATGTGGCAGCAGGGTGCATCTGCCTGCGAGGACAGCGCACACTGTCTGCTGTCATATTGACGTGGCTTTTTTGCGCGAACCGCAGCTGAAATCACCAAGCGCTCTGATTCACCCACCCACCCCTCCCGCTCCTTACTCAGCCTAGAAGTGCTGTGAATCATAAGAGGAGGTGGCTGCCCTGCTCTTTGATTGAATCCACATTCCCTTTCTCCTCAGACAGCCACAGAGAGAGGCTAGAAGGAGGCAGAGGAAGTGAGAGGGAGAGAAAAGGGAAAAGTGAGTCTTTTGTAGTTGGCACAGTACAAACACATGCACTGCAGATGAAAAGCATATGATTTGATCAAACGCACTCTGTGGTAGCTACCTAACCAAGTGGTAGGTAGGTGGGGAGAAGGGAAGGACTGGAATTCATTTGCAGGCCCAGAGTGAACCCTAGTGGCCATGAGCTACAGTGACATGCAGGATTTAGGCTGATCCTTTATATTGCAGCGTAAAGGTACGGGCCTTAGGCTCTTAAAATACTCAGATGTTTCTAAGAACACACACAATCATGATTTGGAAATGTCTGTCCACGGGTAGACTTTTAAATCTAGATTAAACAAGGCAAAAATATTTTAAATAGTACCGCCTGTGCATGTGGGTTGCACATGGCTATTTATGCAATGACATTTAGGTGTGGTTATGTGAGTATTAGTGTAAATATAAGCACAGTTGATATAAATCAATGGCCCCAGTGTGCACCTGTGCGAGGTATGAATATAAGCTGTTTAGTGTATTTCCCCCAAACACTCCTGATTTTCCTCACAGTACATGAAATATGCGTATTCACTAACTACAAGTCCCAGAAAATAAACCACCCTAATTTTGAAATAAATCATTTATTCAGTAAATAAATAAATAAATCATAACAACCTGTAAACATATCACTCTTGAGCAAACATTGTTTTTCACATCTCATGAATGATAGGATGTCTTTGTGTTTAATGTTGTTGCACTGTTACATACTGTTTGCTTGTTCCATTTTGCAGGTACCTTGCACAGAATATAGCTCCACAGTTGTGCCTTAGGGTACAATGCATATTTATTTTTGTGCACTTTTTTTTTCCAGTCAGGCCATTGTTTTTTGGATTTTTAACATGAACTCTTGCTCAGAAGTTTTTTGCTTTTCTTTGTTCTTAAGTGCTTGCAATTGTGGGGTGTTACCTCTGTAGTTATTTCTCACAGGTCTCCAACAGTACTTATGTACTCTGCTCTCTTTCCAGCCCTCCTGTCCTCGTGGTGTGAGGAGCTTGGACGCCTCCTCCTCCTCCGTCACCAGAAGAACAGGCAGAACGAGCCTCCGGGAAAAGTGCCCATGCAGCCCCCCATGAGTTCCATGAAGCCCAGCCTCTCACATGGGTCAGTGTTCACTGCTGTGCTTTTTGGCTTGTGTGTGAGGTGTGTTTGTGTGTGTTGGGTATGTGAACAGGCAGACCGGGCCCTTGGGGAAAGCCCTTCTTCTCCGTGTGAGGCCCGTTGTTCCTTATGGATCAGTGGCTAGACAAACTGCCAGACAAACTGCATGTAGCACAGTCAGTAGTGACAAACAGTACCTCAACCATTTGCCTTTCAAGAAGAAGAAGAAGAAGACGCATTAATATTTTTTTAAGCTTAATCACATAACTTGCCTTTTCCTGTCTTTCAGCAGTTGCAAACATACTTACTAAAACTATACTGTAAATACGTGTGCTGCTTGGCAAACCATTTTGTTTTGCTTAAGTGAAATGTGTTTTTCTATTCCGTGCAGAGATGGGTCTTTTCCCTATGACTCAGTTCCCTGGCAGCAAAACACCAACCAGCCTCCCGGTTCAGTGTCTGTGGTGACCACCGTGTGGGGCGTGACCAACACTTCACAGAGCCAGGTGCGATCCCCTATTTGCCTGAGAGTAAGAATGTGCCTGTTCCAAGTCTTTATATTTAATATCTGTAATAATACCAGCTGCACATTTTTGTAGTTGGCAGTGGTATTCTGAATTGAACCTCATCTGAAAGCATCGAAACATTTACATGTGTTTTTCCCTCAATCCCTAATGTGTAACAGGTGTTGGGGAATCCCATGGCCAACAGCAACAATCCCATGAACCCTGGTGGTAACCCTATGGCCTCGGGTATGTCTGGTAACACTCCAGGTATGAACTCTCCTCAGTTCCCCGGTCCACAGCAGCAGTTCCCCAACAAAGGCAGCTCAAACCCGGCCTATATGCAGCAGGGGATGTACGGTCGACCCAACTACCCTGGAGGAGGAGGGTTTGGTGGCAAGTAAGTAACCAGTAGATGGATTGCTGATGGTCACTGGAGTGATTACAAATGCTTAAAGAACTAATTCAGACAATTACTTTAATTAATTCTCTTCTCTAGAACTTTTGATATCTTTTTGCTTATTCTTACAGTTACCCTGGAGGGCCGAATGCTGGACCCGGTGGAATGGGCATGCCCCCGCACTCCCGTCCTCCCTCTGACTTCACCCAGCCTGCCGCTGCTGCTGCCGCAGCTGCAGTTGCTGCTGCTGCTGCCACCGCAACTGCCACTGCAACAGCAACTGTAGCTGCCCTGCAGGAAACCCAGAACAAGGACATGAACCAATATGGACCGGTAGGATGACGCACAACCTGATAGCATAAAGGAAACTGTTGCATTTTGTGCATGTGTCGGACTACTTAGAATTCATTAACTTTGCTTGTGTGTGGGCATTAAAAGGCTCTATCCTTTTAATGCTAACAATAGCAAGCTGAGGCAAGTAGATTTATGCTTATTGTTGAACAATCACTGTTAACGGTAAATAATTAGTCAATAATGGAGTAATGGAGTAGCACATTTAGTTGCAACAGAAGCAAACAAACTGTTTCTCAGACGTTAATACCATTTTGTTTCTTTCTGTTGGGTGTTTTTTTGTTTGTTTGTTTGTGATCTATAAAATATTTGATTTAACAGAAACTGTGTAACATCGACAGTCAAGTCTGAGATGGTTGATCAAATCCATTTTGTCTTTCAGATGAGTTCCTCTTTCCAGATGGGGCCAAATCAGGCATACAACAGTCAGTTCATGAACCAGCCAGGACCCCGTGGCCCTCCATCACTTCCTGGAAACATGGGCACAGGCATGAATGCATCCAACATGAGTGGGCCTCCAATGGGAATGAACCAACCCAGGGGCCAAGGCATGGGGCCTTTTGGGGCACACGGTCAAAGGATGCCTCAGCAAGGCTATGCAGGTCCTCGGGCTCAGGGCATGGGTATGCAGGGCATGAAAAGACCGTATCCAGGGGAGGTGAGTGGATTCAATAGTGTCACCTTAAATATGTAGCTTCGTTGCTGTATGCTGAATGTATGTCCCTGTCACTGATTCCACAGCCAAACTATGGTGGGCAGCAGTATGGACCAAACAACCAGTTCCCTAACCAGCAGGGCCAATACCCCACACCAAATGCCTCCAGGCCGCTGCCATCCCCCAACTACCCTGGCCCAAGGATGCCAGGACAGCAGCTGCAAGGCCAATACCCACCACCCAGTGGTGCCATGGGCCAGTACTATAAGGTGCAGTGTTAAAGCTATTCAATAAAAATGTGATGGTGTATTGCAGTGGCCTCATAACTTAATGGTATATGCAGTTTTATCAAAGTCTCACTGGAAATTTTTTTATAGCTAATAATGGTGTAAATTTTAATTTGTTTAATTAAACAAATTATTTGTTTAATTAAATTACAGCACGAGCCACCTTTCAATGGCCAAACAAATAACTTCTCTGGGAGTGGATATCAGTACAACCAAGGAAATATGAATGGGGTAAGTCTACTTTTGTACCAGTTTTGTTTTAATGCAAAATTATACACTTGAATGTACTGTTTAGTCATTTAAGTAATTGATTTACTACTCAATTTGTGTTTTATATAGCCTCCAAGGCCAGTGGGGAACTACCCTCACTCCCCAGTGCCAGGAAACCCTACTCCTCCAATGACACCGGGAAGTAACATCCCTCCGTACCTGTCGCCAAACCAGGATGTGAAGCCACCCTTCCCTCCTGACATTAAACCAAATATCACCGCACTCCCTCCCCCACCAGGTCAGTAATTAATCAATGAACAGTAAGTTCAAGCTTTTTAAACTTTTTTTTAAGTCTATCATTTATGGTTGGTTCTTACCCCCAAAAAATAGCAAGCCACAACGAGGAACTGCGTCTGACGTTCCCAGTGCGGGATGGAGTAGTTCTAGAGCCCTTCAGGCTAGAACATAACCTGGCTGTCAGCAACCACGTCTTCCATTTACGGCCCTCTGTACACCAGACACTCATGTGGAGGTATTGCATATTATGTACTACTGTTTTTTTTCCCCCATTCACTTTAACAGTTATATGGGCCTTTTAGGCTGTAAATATTCTTTTATTAATTTCCATTATTTGCCAAGAACATCAGATTAAAAAAAATACCCTACCCTTTTCCCAGGTACCTGACAAGTAAGGATCATTAAGGCATTAATTTTCAGAACTTTCTGGAGTATTGCGATTTCCTTCATCACTATCTCAAGTAAAAGTCAATTCAAGTCAAGAGTCCTGATATGAGGATTTTTCCTGCTGCCAACCTGAGATTATATCCTAAGTTTAGTGTTCCATTAATGGTATATATTACCTAAAAAAATTCTCTCTGTTATTTTGTGAGAATGAATTGCTGTTATTCTAACTCATGTATCGCATACAGTAACCCTCCATAACCATTACCGCTTTATATTTTGTCTGTGCAGGTCGGACCTGGAGCTGCAGTTTAAGTGCTACCACCACGAAGACCGTCAGATGAACACGAACTGGCCGGCATCTGTCCAAGTCAGCGTCAACGCCACGCCGCTCACAATCGAGCGGGGAGACAACAAGACCTCCCACAAACCCTTGCACTTGAAACATGTATGCCAGCCTGGAAGGAACACGATCCAGATCACAGTCACTGCCTGCTGCTGTGTGAGTACACACATTTCCAGAACTAAGGCAAAAAAAAAAAAAACAGGTTCATACAAATCCACTCAGGTAAATCAAAGTCAAATGCAAAATGCTTCCCATCAGATGATATTTAATGCTAAAAGCAAGAAAATAACAAAAGGGATCTGTCATGTCTCCTTCTTTTTACACAAATGATGAAACAGCAAAGAATGGATCAAACAGATACACCTTAGGACACCTTAGGAGAATGTCTTTGACAGTCACTTAGATGTTTTTCCCCCCCCCCAGTCGCACTTGTTTGTGCTACAACTGGTCCATCGGCCCTCAGTTCGCTCTGTCCTCCAAGGCTTACTGAAGAAGAGGCTTCTGCCTGCAGAGCACTGCATCACCAAAGGTATTCACATTCATTTTGCACCCTTATGTCCTTACTGCTCTGTACTTGTTTACTCACTGTGTTTCTTCTCCTGCCTCACAGTTAAGAGGAACTTCAGTAGCGTGGCAGCGTCGTCGGGCAATACCACATTAAATGGGGAGGATGGCGTGGAGCAGACAGCCATCAAGGTTTCGCTCAAATGTCCAATCACCTTCCGGCGAATACAGCTTCCAGCAAGAGGCCATGACTGCAAACATGTTCAGGCAAGACTTCAAGGATACACCATCACAGTAGCAGTGACAAACAAATAGAAATATACATAAAAAAAACAACTAACAAGTATATCTATTTTCTTGTTCTTACAGTGTTTTGATTTGGAATCATATTTGCAACTGAACTGTGAGCGGGGAACATGGCGATGTCCTGTATGCAAGTAAGTCTAAGGAGTTAAAATGCTAAGGAGTACATGCCTTATTTAAATGACTTTTTCTTAAGTGCTATTTCTCTTTTTTCCTCAGTAAAACTGCGTTGTTAGAAGGACTCGAGGTGGACCAGTACATGTGGGGAATCCTGAATGCTATTCAAAAGTAAGCAGAAATAAGAACATCCGTGCAATCTGATATGCATAAGTATTTGTCATTTAACTTAACTATTTAATTTTATCTGAATTTTATCAGCTCTGAGTTTGAGGAAGTCACAATTGACCCGACGTGTAGTTGGCGGCCGGTGGCTATAAAATCAGATATTCACATAAAAGAGGATCCAGATGGACCACTGGCAAAGAGGTTTAAGACAATGAGTCCCAGCCAGATGATCATGCCTAATGTGATGGAGATGATAGCTCAGCTTGGCCCTGGACCCTCACCATACCCATCACTTCCTTCTGGGCAAGGAGGCAACAACAGCGAATATGGAAGCCAAGGTAGCTCAAAAACATACTTCTTACAAAAACTACAGTAACACCCAGAATTATTGCAAACAAAAGAAATTTTTAAAAAAAATACAGAAAGTTTAAAATGACACACCACACATGTATTTAAAACATATTCTGTCTGTGTCTAGGCAACAGTTATCACAGCCATGGGAACTTTGATTTCCCTCACGGGACCCCTGGTGGTACGTCGATGAATGACTTCATGCATGGTCCCCAGCTGTCTCACCCACCTGACATGCCCAACAACCTGATGACACAAGACAAGCCACTGTCCCACAATATGCCTGACACAGTGAGTTTACCCAACAATTCCTAATATACTTAGTTTCACACCAAATGCCTCCAGGCCACTGCAGTTTCGTTGCATAATGTATTTTTCTGCTTTACTTTGTCTCTAGACTCTAAAAAAGTGGGAGAATACCGGCAGCAACCAGTTAGCATAGCTTAGCATGAAAAACAGTTACTGGCTACAGTTACATTAAATATGCAACTTGAGTCAGAATATATATTTTTTTAAAAAACCTACCAGTAACTGGCTCTACTTCATATTAATAAAGTTAGCCAGTTAGCTGAGCTAGCCGAATTATGGCTATGGCTTTATGTTTAAAATGGTTGTTGGAGGTTGTTAGCAGTAACAAAATTAAATTGGTTGAAAGACGTATATGGCTATTCTGAATTATTCCCCCTCGCTTTCTCTACAGATACCTCATTCTGTTGGCAATGACCAATCGCATGGTCCACTGCAGCAGAGTTTACACGCGTCTCCACACCCTGGGAGCCAATCAGGGCAGCAGCTACACCACAGCGGGCCTCTTCAGCCCTCACGACAAGCTCCACCTCCTCAACAACAGCAACAACAGCAGCAACAGCAGCAGCCTGGCCCAAACAACCACCCTCACAGCGACCTGGCCTTCAACCCCTCCAGCAGTTTGGACAGCCAAGCAGGGTCAGACATGCCTGAGCCGTCCTTAGACGTAAGTCCTCTGAAACAGTTTTCACAATCTTCAAATCTGTAATATTTAACAGCTGATGCAAGGAGATTCCTTAAATACTTACATAGCAAATTTTTGTTGTCATTGCTTCCACCATACAGCTTCTTCCAGAGCTCGCTAACCCAGATGAACTGTTGTCCTACCTGGATCCCCCAGACCTCCCCAGCAATAGCAACGATGACCTGCTATCGCTCTTTGAAAACAACTGAGGCG
>VVHJ01017747.1:45851-48839 GCA_015107715.1 Tylochromis polylepis
GCCTGTATGGTCCAATCCAAACAGACAAGTTACTGTAGCTCAAATTGTCAAAAAAGTTTATGTTGGTTCTGTGTACATGTACTAAGCAGTGTTGCGGACCATACACACCCTTTCATGGAAATGGTATCCCCTGATGGCTGTGGCCTCTTTCACCAGGATAACGTGCCCTGCCACAGAGCAAAAATAGTTCAGGAATGGTTTGAGGAGCACAACAATGAATCTGAGGTGCTGATTTGGCCTCCAAATTTCCCCAGATCTCAATCCAGCTGAGCATCATTGGGACGTGTTGGACAAACAAGTCCAATCCATGGCGGCCACACCTCACAACTTAGAGGACTTAAAGGATTTTGGTACAAAGCACACCTTCAGGGGTGTAGTGGAGTACATGTCTTGACAGCTCAGGGCTGTTTTGGTAGCAACAGGGAGATCAACACAATATTAGGTGGGTGGCCATAATGTTACACACGATCAGTGTATGTTTGTATGTATGTTTGTATATTCTCTATCAGCTTGCTAGTGTAATCAAGGTCAAAATAGGTACAGGTCAAACAGATATCAGGGATTTTGGAAAGCCATACGCATCTTTAGATTACAAACAGAATGCTGTCTTAGAGCAGCCACATAAAGTGGACAACTGCTGGAAAACACCCGTTGATCGTCTGAGAGGAGCAACTGACCAGCCAACATCTGTCTGACTGCAGCAGCTACTTGTGAGAGAAAAAAAGTGAAAATACACTTGAAGAATCACATTATGACACTTTACAACAAAATAATCTATAACATGTCTGATTTTCCATTCGTTTTTTTTTTTTATATTTCATCAGTATAAGACAGAAAGCCACAGTGTGAGAGAACAGCAGCATTATTAAGTGTTAAGAAAAATTAAACTGCCCAGATAGTCTGTGCTTTATTCACATTGAGTAAAAAAACATTTGCAAAAGTAACTTTAACGACATTATGTTGCACAAGAAAGTAAACTTTAAATGCTCCTGATATTGGTGTAGCCCTAAGTCTTGTGCAATGTAATAACAGATACTTTTTAGCTGTGAATGTTTAGAGCTGAGTGTCTTTCTGCAGCTCAGTAACACTGGTATTTTAAAGAAACAGCAGAACTGAACACTGTACTTTTGGAGGAACATTACTAGTGGAATATTCCATTCTGACAACTCCCTTGAGCAATAGCACAGTCTGACAGGTATAAAATAGTATTTTTTGGCCCAATAAGGGGATTCCCAAAGAACTGTTAGCAGAAAAGTTGATACATATTGGCAAGGTGTGTAATGTGTAATTAAAATGTTTTTAGAATAGATCTACAAGAATCTACAAGAATAGAGGAAAGAATAGGAAGAAGTGTCAGGCCTAAAAATATCTACAGCAGATGAATAGTATCTGAAAGACATGTCCTTAAGAAATGGAGGGAACAAAATCAGCAGGGACCTGACATTGGGTATGAGAGATGCACATAGTCTACTGAAGAGCCATCAATCAGTCATTGCCTGACCTTTCCAAAAAGCGGACCTCAGCATTATTGAAAGAGAACAGAACAAAAGGAAAAGAAGAGCTTTGGACGTTCTTCAAGAACTATTCGTGAAGACTAATTAAAGAAATTAAAAGAAAGCTTGCCTAAGGTAGTTCAGGCTGTGTTGAACAAAGGTGTTCATACCAAATATTGACTCTCAAGCTCACTAGAATTGTACAAATTCTGTTTTGTTTTGTGTACTGTATTTCCATGCATGTTAGCAGTTTTGACTAAATTGCTGCTTATATTTTTCCATTTTGCTTAAAAAAAAATTAAAGAAATGAGGGGTTACTTGAGACTTTTGCAAAGTACTGTATATAATAACATATTATTAATACTGATAAATTGATATCTGAGTAGACTCTTACTGGTAGCTGGTATTTAGGTTCCCAAACCAGGCATTCAGCACCTCTCAGTAGGTCACAAGATAAGTCTGAGGGAATATGAGATGAATAATTAGGAGAGTAAAACTGTTTCTTTAAGATGAATTTGTTGAATTACAGTTATTTGCTTGCATCAACAGCAGATAACTTAGCAACAATCCTTCTTGGGTTATACATCATTCAATAAATCATATCAACAGATCAAAAGGAAAACAAAGCAATAATGCAATAAAATCAAATACTGACAAGGATTAGTTGAAGAGTTACTTAAATAAAATTGCACAAGGGTTTGAGGTAAATTGCTGATAACAGCTAACTGAAACTTGACAACTACATCTAAGGTTTCCTCCCCATAACATAAACCAGATGTAACAACCACATATTACAATTAGTTGGTAACCTGATGTATTGTATTCAAAAATCCCATGATATGTATAAGCTAACTCACAACTGTGTTGAATTGCTTTGAACCAGTCTTGGTGACTGCCGCAAACACTTATGGCCCCAGGATGGTGGGGCAGTACCTAGCCACTGGTACAGATATGTTGATGACACCTGGGTCAAAATCAAAACCCAGGAAGTAGAATCCTTCACTGCTCACATCAACGCTGTGGATAAAAACATAAAGTTCACCAGGGAAGACCCAAAGGACAACAGTTTGCCATTCCTGGACTGTGCCGTGTGCATTGAAGAGAATGGAAACCTCAACATTGAAGTTTACCGGAAGCCCACACACACGGACCAGTACCTCCTCTTTGACTCCCACCACCCTCTGGAACACAAACTGGGAGTAATCAGGACCCTACAACACCGGGCAGAAAATGTTCCCTCTAAGCCTGAAGGGAAAAAGAGGGAACACACACATGTAAAGAAAGCTCTGAAAACATGTGGGTATCCTAATTGGGCGTTCATCAAATCAGCAAAGATGCACAAAAAAAGAAGACCAGACACCAACTAGGGAGGATCAGGAGGTCAAACGCAACAATATCCCCTATGTAGCCGGTTTATCAGAGAAACTCAGGAGAGTCTTCTCCAAGCACGACATCCCAGTATACTTCAGACCCAGCCACACACTCAGACAAAAAC
>VVHJ01017753.1:21309-34243 GCA_015107715.1 Tylochromis polylepis
GTCGGTGACTGGTGTAGGATGTGGGATGCTGATGAGGTCTGCTGCTGTAATTGGTCTGGATAAATGCTTTAGGTAAATGGGTTAGGGCTAAATTGATTGCATTGCTGCTGTGATGGAAAGAGACTGCTGAATACTTAAGATCAGGGTTGGGAACATTCATCTGTTTGTCAGATGAAGGATTCTCCCTGTGACCACATTTGTAAAGTGAAGCGAAATGTAAATTCAGGCTTTATACCATTTCTGCTATGATGTAAAGAGCCTGTGCTATGAACAGGCTGCTAAAAACACGCTAATAACAAATGTTTGTAGAGTATTTAAATATGATCATAAGTTTAATTTTCAGGTGTTTATAATGACATGTAAACACAGTAATAATATGCCTAGTATTTTAGTCGTGTTCTCATCTTCTGAGTTTTCTAATTATTTCATGTATAGGCTCGTTTGTGGCTGTAATTCAGAAACCAGTCCCCTTTGAGTCTCTGGGCTTTGGGCATGTTGAGATTTGTTTCACAAATAGACGTAACAACAGTGACAGATTTTACAGTCTGATAAAGGATCCCTGTGATTTCACAATAGCTCAGCAATAAACTGAACTGAACTATGAGAGAGTTTTCATCATCAAAGGTTAGCGTGTGTTTCTATTAACATGCCAACACATGCAGTAAACATTTAAATAAGCAGCTAAAGATCAGAATTGAGGCTGTGTGAATTTGTTAATTATAATGCCTCACACAGAAACATTAGAAGGCCCACTGTGCATGTACTGAAATTTTGGTTATTCACTCTATAAATAAATCAATGTTTTTGTGCAAACAGAGTGCAATCGACAGTATTAGGTTACCTACAGTGCATCTTCTTTCTAAAAAAAGTAAATATTGTGTCAAGGTTCATTGTTTCTTTAAATGAGGTGGTGTGAGGAACGTTTAGAGTGAACGCATGATGAAACAGATATCTGTACTGTGGATAATCTACTGCCTTGTGTTTAAAAAAAGCTGTGCCATCAGTCTTGTGCAAAAACTTTAGAAGCCACAGTAAATTCTCTTATTGGGATTGTGAGAAAACTTTCTCTGTTATGCTACAGGCTTGCAGAGGGAAAGTACAAGTGAAATAAACAGGTTTAACTGGGGTTGCTTTGTACCTGTTCGCTACCCTTTGCTCTGCTTTAGGGTGTGGATCGTGGTGGTGAAAGTCAGTCTCTTCAGCCGCTGCCGCCTCAGATTAGGTAAAAGCCAAATGATATTATATAACCCTACAGTATAGCTCTCTTTAAAAGTGTAACATGCAGAGTTGTTCATTTAGTGGCTGCCTGTCCTGTCTAGACAAGTTTAAAATCAAATGTGATGCTGGTAGCACCAAGAGCTCTGAGATGTAATGTAGTTGTTCCAGAACAGGTGATTCACCCTGTGTTGTTCTTTTCTCGAGTTAATTTTAACCACTGAAATTCTTATAAGTACTGTTTTATGTATTTTCTAACCTCTCTTCAGTGCTTCTCCTCAAGTTTTAGGAGATATCAGGGAAAGCACTGTTTAATTGGATTATGTGACAGAATTATAAAAGAGTTTGGAAAAATCACAATAGTATGGTCAGCTTTCTGTCTCAGGCGCGGCACAAAATACAAAGTTAAGTTTTCTTCAGAATTAAATACTTAGATCCAGCGACTTTGTGTCTGTGGACACAAATCACCCACAATGCTGCACAATTTGTGGTAACGTCGCAACAGCAGACACAACTGTTGGTGCAAAGGGACAGAGACAGATATCAGCTGAGCAGCTGAATGTAGATGGTGTTAAGTCGTAATATTTGCCCTTTTTTCCCCCTTTTAAACTTCTTCGTAGCTCTACAGACTTGTTGAGACTGGACTTGTGTTATTAAGAGTCAATGACAAGGTAATGGTTGCAACAGTAGGTTAATAACACACGTTAGTAATACACTGGAGGATATGCTGATATGCTAATGGACAGGAGTTGCACAGCATCGCTTTACTTTCACTATCTAAAAAATGATATCAAGCCAGCTGAAACTGAACTATAATGATGGAGCGATTTCTCAATACAGCTCTGCTCTGACTGATTCATCCCACACAGCCCGTTTGTATTGGTTTGACCTCTTGTGGACACCATACACATATTGTATTCATTTAACACTGTGCAGGTGATTTTCTTTTTTCTTTAAGGAACAATGAAATGCCATTTTGACAGCTTGCATGTTTGTTTGCTTTGTAAACAGAGTTCAATGCATCTTAGCAGAACTGGACTTTTACTGTTACAATGAAAAACAGCAGAGTAGCAAATACCAGGACACTGAAATGTAGAACTGGAAGAAATGAGATCTCACTGGTTTCCTGACAGTTGCCCACATGCGTTACCTAAATTTAATGTGTAAAACTAGCCTCTATATCGGTTCTTCTGAAGGATAAATACCTTGCTATATTTTAAAATAATATCAGTAGGCGTTCAACACATTAACCATCATTTTGTAGGTATTTTCCTAAATATTCAAACCACATAAAACCAGAAAAAAAGAGAAAGTAAGATTATTTTGTCTTACAGACTGAATAAAGTCGGATGTCGTATCGGGTTGACATCTTTGGAACATCTTTAAGATCTTGCAGTTTGAGAAAAGGGTTAAAAATCCTTTAAATGTTATTTTCAGTGCTTTTAATAAAACCAATGCTTAGCCGAGTGATTTTTAGTGTAAAGTATTGGGCTCGTGCAAAACCATACACTCACACATAGACCAATGCACCAAAACCAATACACAGCATTTGTATTATTTAGGACTGCAATGATCATTTGGTCAGTTATTTTGTGATTAAATGGGTAAGCTACTTTCAGCTGCCCTCTTGCCACAGCGGGTAACTCTGCATGTGTGATTTGGCAGAGGTTTATGCTGGATGTCCTTACTGACACAACCTCAAAGGAGAACGGTGTCTCCAGCTGGAATCTAACCAGTGATCTTTTCCTTTCCGAGCAAATCATATCACCAGTTTTTATCATATCATATCATAATGTTAGAAAGTGGTGTAAATCTATCTTATTCTGAATAAATTTCACATTGCTACATTACACTACTACTAATACTGCTTTGTAGACTGTAACTGTGAAAATCAAACATTACTGGACAAATCCAAAATGAAACAAACTGGAGATATCATGTTCGTGTATTAGGCGTGTTAAAGCAGCCAGGCAGCATTCCTCTCCAGCTACCTAATGTCGTTTCCTGGAAGTCCCACTGGTCTTCCTGCCTTCACATACTGGATTAAAGGGTTACTGCTGTTCACTATACCTTCACCCACTTAATCCAGTTTGCAGCTATGCTTTCAGATCTAAGCTTATCACTAAACACCTTACTCCTTATATTCAGCCTAGTTTTATTTTCTAATTAGCTCACCGCTCAGCAGGCTGTATGTGAAGTATGCTAACTGATCTGTGCACATGAGGCCACAATAAATGTTCATGTCAATAGTGGCTGATGATCATGTTGCTGTCTCTATAGTGTCATTCATGCACATTAGTAAGAAGCAAGTAGATGGGATAGTTGTAGCCAGTTGACGCAGAGGGCATCAGATCACATGAACTCCTTGGCTCCAAATGCTTGTCAATAATTCATTAGTAGACTGGCTGACAATGAGGACTGATGTTTGTGTAACTTGTTTAGGAGTCTTCTCACTGTGGGGCTCAGGGATGCCCCAGGTGGCTTGATGGGATTCCAGAGGGTCCCCATCTAACCACTGTGTTTTAATCACTGCAGGATATAATTTTACAACCGAGGTTTGGTGGAAAACTGCAAAAGATGTCCTATGCTGGCTTTTCTAACTAATGCCCCTTCTCACAAACCTCACACAAGAGTACAGATGGAAGACTTCATTGTGCAAATAAAGTCTAACTTGGCTTAACCATAAGGAAGTGCTTAAAGGTTAAACTAAGTTAGTCAAGCCTGAATAAAGGGTTACAGTTGTGAGTTCTTCTTAATAGTACAACACTCCATTTTTACTTCCTCGGGTTCAAACAGAAGAATTCACAATTCAGTAGTGCCGCTGCTCTTCAGATTACAGCACTCGTGAATGAAACGACTTGTAATTTCCTTCTACATTGCATAGGCATGCCACGGTGTGTCAGAAAAAGGCCGTTTTGATGCTAAAGAAGTGGCTTTTGAAGTTTACTCACGTGTAGCCTCCTCCAGCATCGGCGGGTTTCCTCTTAGTGACCCCCATGCTAACAATTAAACAGCTGCTCACCCATAATGTTGCAATCCACACAGTTCACCTGGGTTAACCTCTTTAGGTGAAGGATTCAGAGGCTCTCACTAAGCCATCTGGTCTCAGGATTGTTTCACTGCTTCACTAGTTACTGCTTCTTTGTTTATCTGCGTTAACTCCCAGGACTCACTAGAAAACCTGAGTGACGAGGAGTAAACTGGAAATAAAAGTACTTTCTTAATATGTATAGATCGCACAAATATGCCAGATTCAGAAGGCAGGGAAAATTTCCAATTTTATTTTAATCAGTTGTTTTCAGTATTGAGCAGATAAACCTGCTGCAGTCACGCTGTAGCTTTATTCTACATGTACTGTGACAACATCTTTCTTTTCTCTTGGACACGGCAACTTTTCCCAAATGTTTAGTCCACTTTAAAATGAAGGAATTTCAGCTAGTGGTCCGTCATCACCTGCTGCATATGTCCATTGCTATGTGACAAAGTCAAACAGAGCATGACTTCTTTCCTTGTGCTATTTGGATACCTATTTGAAATCTGTAGTAGTTCAGATCTAAATTAATTCAAAGGAGTAAATAATTTTTGTTGCATTAATGTTTCTACACCAGCTTGTTAACATTTTTTTTTCTATGTGATGACAATTTTGAAAAACATTTTGGCTCCTCACGATACTGTCTAAGCAATACCTGCAGTAGAGTGTTATAGCTCCATTAAGAGCCTGTATCAGTGTCGTCGCAGTAACATTACCAGTATATTACAGCTCAATGAGCAAGGAGACGGATGATAAATAGCCTTAGGTTAATGGTGCATAGAGACCTCTATCCAAAGAGAGAGACCGATAACAGATATGGAGGGCGAGAGATGTTGTTTGAACTTGGGTCATCATAATAACATTGCTCCAGGTTGCCAGTGAAAGTGCTGATGGAGGCAGGTGTGCACCTTAATGTTCCCCCTGTCTGAGGGAATGATAGCTGGTCGACTCTCTCCTGGAACACCATTCCCCACGGCCCGCGTGTCAGAGAGGAAGACAAGTGAAGTGAGCCGCCACCCCTCTTACCAAAAAGCTGACGGTGCACTATAAATATCACCCCACCCCACCCCACTTCCATTTAACCATAATGCCTTACCCCATTTCCCCCTTATCCTTTGCTTTGGTGGTTGGAGATGTTACCAGACAGTCATAAAAGGCTATTGATCATTTGGATTTTTGGCAGGTAGTACTTATGTATAAATATGATATCACAGGAAGTGAAATAAAATTTTGCCTACTTCAAAAGTTTGATTCCTTTTGTTGATGTTCTCCATTGGTCTAGGAATTATCTACAACGCAACGTTGAATAAAAGTCGAAATTAAACAAATCTTACAACTGTGTTACTTTACTTTTTTGTAACCTGTCCTTCAAGGCTGTACCAGAATATTTGATCTTTAAGTTTTAAATTGTTTGAAGTGGATATGTATTTTTTCTAAACGTGGCGATGTAAGCTCAGCTTTGGTGCGTGATAGCCCTCTGACTCATGGCATCGATCAATAGCCTTGTTTTTTTTTTTACCTCATTGTTGCAAACTTAGTGACTTTTTGCAATATTTAGTGACTTTTCATTCACCTTTAGCAAGGGTTTATTTTATATACAAAACAGAAAAGAAAAAAAACACAGAACACCAAAAAAACAAAGAAAACTGCAAATTTGTGAAATCACTGCACGGAACAACACTTAGAATATCTGCTGTTGATCACTGCCAAAAATATCATTTTTTGGAAGCCTAATTCTGCTTTGAAATGCACGAAGGGTATATCTCTGAGGAAGGGTCTTCAGCCTTCTATCACAGGTGCATGAAAACAGTTGTTGTGGCATTATCTTTGGACATTGATTAGGTATACATTTGCTGTCATCCCAGCTAGTGCAGCAATGTTGTATTGGTACAGAATTGTAAGTATAATGATCGATGGTTGAAGTCATCCTTGTTTGTATTATCTTTTTTTCATGAATAATAATAGTAATTATTACACGGTACCAGCCTTCTACACTTTCAGGGAAAGTTAAAAGCTTTTCAGAGATGTCTGAAGAGAGCACTTGTGAAGCCACATTTACAGTTCAAAGCCTTGCAGCATTCTGTTGTGCAACAACTTACCAAAGACACCAAAGCCCCCTCCTGAAGATGCACTTGTTGCTAAGCTACAAAATACAAACTAGACATTATTACCATCTGGGAACCAGATGATACATAAAACTGAATCTCATGTTGGTGCTCAACATCAAGCTACAGCTACTGGTTTCTCAAGTGCTTTCCATAGTTGAGCAGTTGATGCACATTGAAACAACATGGATTATAACATTTTGAATGCGCTTTGACAGGAACTCATCAGTAGATGACTGTGATCTAACTACTCAGGCTGTCAGGCTGTCAGAAAACATTCAGCCCAAGTGATATAATAGTTAGTACACACAAAGGACTGTGCAGATGTATTTTTCAGTTTCCAGTGACTCCATGATGATGCTTAATTATGAACTCTAGTATATGTAGTGCTGCAAATGTCATATATCTGACAGTGGAAAGCACTAGAAGAAGGATAGCACACAAAAACAATATAGATATATCTCTGATTGCGGCATTACTGTGAGACATCCCAAATGATAAAGTAAATCACTGAAACATGCCACGTGCAGCATTTTAACATGAATAAATAATCACCACATGAATATTTGAGTACAAATACCACAAGCAAAAGAGGGCACCTATAAATCTGCAACCCAACAATATTTCTCATATTGTGGATCAAGATCAGGTATTACATCTAAATATACTGGATTGTTTTGCAAATACAGATAAAGTGCTATTGTTCGATCAAGATTTGGAATTATAGTTCAGCAAAAACCAAAGATAGAACATACATTTAATAACAATATACGCGGCCTGTTGCTGGGTTTATAATATCTGCATATGTTATTGTATATGTTATTTTCAGTTGAATAATATATATTTAAGGAGGAGTAACTCTTGTTGTACACAACTCAACTACAGCAGCATGATAAAAATAGCAGAGGGTATGCTGGTGGTGGAGAAGATGCGCTCCTGAGAGGACTGAACTTGTCCCAGGATTTATGCATCAAACCAACATGATGTTCTTCCTACAGCAAAGGCGATGGTGCATTTTATAAATATTTTAACTGCTTTATGTTCAGGAGGTCGTTCACTTTGTTTCACGGCTCGTTGTTTTGACCTGCAGCTGAAGCATCATCCTTCAGTGAACAGCTAGTAGAAAGGTGTTCAGAGCCACTTTATTCATATTATGTAATTGTGATTATGCATACAATATGAAAGAACTACTACACTGGTGCTCTTATTATCTAAAACCCACAGAGAAGTCATGCAGAACTAGTCTTTTAGGAATTTATTTCCGCCGTGGTGCTTGGCCGCTGTCAGGTGATTCATCTTATGGGAGCCACATGATGTCATTAGCTTCTCTCCACCCACTGACCTGCTATACTGCCAGTTATTTTTTTTCTGGAGCTGTTGAGAGGCTGGCAATTGTTGCTGAAAAGTTTTTAAAACTTGCATGTGTTGTCCTCTTTAATTGGCCACAGAATGGCACTGCTTTCAGAGCGAAAAAAGGATTTTAGAGGATGGTGGATGAGAGACAAAATGAGAGCAAAAAGGATGATTCAGACATTAAGATACAGTAATAGAGTCAGTGGGTGCAGAGGAAGAGTAACAGGAAGACGTAATCTCATGGTTGTCAAGGAGATGAAGAACAAACTGACCATATAGTAATTTTCTCCTTTTTTCTTCCTTTTTCCTTTTTTCGGCTGCTCAGTCTCATCAAGTGTGCGCACGCGCGTGTGTGCGCACGCGCGTGTGTGCGCACGCGTGCGTGTGTGAATTTGCCTTCTTAGGTGACATGGAAGGGCAGCAGGATTCATGGGGGTGTGTGAGAGTGTAGCACCACGAGTAGGACAGAGCAGTGAAGCTCAACTGAACTGAACAAAAGTGAAAAGAAATGTACCACGTCAACACAAAGCATAGAACAAATACACAATAACCCTAAAGAGCAGAACAGCCATCTCCGAGGATTACCGAGACATCAGATGACGATTGCAGTCCAGCAAAAGTTTGAAGAGTCTCAAGTTTTTGTGTTGCCCTGTTTTGTTCACTGAGCTGGAGCGAGCCACTCTTCTCTCAAAATGTAATTGAGCGTAACAGACTATTAGATATCTGGACTTAAAAGAGCCCAGTGATTTAACACTGCACTGTCAGAATCACAACAGCTAGTTTAAAAATAAAATATCTAAAGCGCTGGAGAAGAGGATGCTGTGTTTTCAATTCCACTCATTCTTCTTACTTGTTTAACCTGGAAGACGAAGGAGTGGAAGACAGGTGACATTATTGTGGTAATTTAAAGGATTTTAGCCTAGAGCCACAAAAGTCTTTATGCAACATTTTTGCACATATTGTGATAATACTCCACAGCACATACTCCACATGTTGCTGCAGGAAATCAGTGGGTTTCCACTTAAATGTAACAAGGGAACATACTGTTGCAGAGCAGAGACTGTTTTCAGTAAAAAAAACCAAAAACCAAAAAACAACAGAGCTGAATAGTGTAAAGCAAATTATAATATCATAAAATACCAAAATGCAGATATAATTCAGTGAAGCACAATTTATCATTGTGTATCATACTGCCTCGAATACTTAGATGGTATCAGGACATAATTTTGAACGATGTCCACTCAAACAGAAAAATTTATACTGTTAAAAGAGAACATAATTTCTGTAAGATTTTAACTCAAAATCTTTACATGTAAATACAGTAAAAACATCAGTAAACAGAAGATGCGACATTCATTCAGAAAAACTAATTTGATGATCTGTTAGGAAATACTGATACTTGTTTAACAGCTTTTCAAAGGTTTCATCAAACTAGAATGGAAACAGAAAGAGAGAGGCCTGAAGCAGGGTTTGACTCCAGTTTTTTATCAGTTGAACATCATGTGATCGATTTAAATTCCACCGAGCCTGGATCAATTCAGACAACTGGAAAAGCGGACCAGTTAGAAAAAGTTCAACAGGGACACACATACACACACTTACTGCAGAGGTGTAGAGATGGAGAAAAGTAAAAATAGAGGTAAAGGACAGACGAGATGAACAGTCAGGTTGAGTGAAGCCTCTTTCAAGGCCCACGACTGACTCCTCATAGCACAACCCAAACTACAGCTCGGCTACTGTTTCTATTTCTATTTGCCAGACAATGAGCGGGGTTTGAAGGGCAATGAGACTGAAGAGGCTAATTCATGCTAGACTTTATTTCCCAGAATATTTGTCTGCCTCGTTGCTGTCTATTTCACTCAGTCACCCTCTGTGTTTTTGCTTTCTTCGTTTGACCTTGCTCCACTGTGGCATAGTTTTGTTAAGATAGCAGTAACCCAGGGAGCTGATGACACGCTGTACGGGAAGCTCTCCTGAACCCAGATTTTGGCAAGTTTACAAAAATGCTGAAATATTTGAACAGTGTTTTTGAAGTTGGGTTGAGTCACACAGACAGCTGATTTGGCTTATGTTTTCAGGGAAGTAATGACGTGTTTAAAGATGTAAGATGAGTCACTGTGTCTTTGAATAGACTCTGAAAACTGGAAATGATTTGCAGTTTTGTTTTGTTTTTCACAGTGAAAATTCTGCAATTTTGGTCTTTTTTTTTAGTCGATAATATTAGTTTGTTTTTCCTTCTTTTTATTTGGAGCGGCAATTAAACACTCAATTGATAAAAGTGCCTTGAGAAATGTTCATAGTTGTGCGATGTTAATTAAGCTTAAAATAATGATCACTTGGAGCTCTTATGCTGGTATGTGAAGGTGTATTGGTAGACACAGATTTCATATACTCCCTGCATATGTGTGTGTGTGCACGTGAGTGAGGATGATTGCTGCTAACACAAACAGTATAATAAACACCATTAGGAAGAGGTGCCCCTAGGACAAACATTAGAGAAGGCTCCCATTAACGAGAAGGAAAGAGATGAAGAAAATGAAAAGTTGGGAAATAAACACGTCGGAAGAAGAGATAGAAAAGCATTGTGGTAGTTTTCTCTGATGTCCTCAGGGATTCGTAGAAGGTCTGATGCTACAGCAGGAAGTGAAACTGAGTGAGGTAAAATATGTGTACAGTAATAGTGCTGTCACCAATTTTCTGCAATTTCTCTGTAGTTGGATGAGTCACTCAGGATAATATAACACCTGTTTAAAAAAAGAAAAACGCGTGCAGTGGATGAAACTTTCTTGTATATTTTGTCCAACACAACAGAAGCCAGTCCTGGTGCTAAGTTAAGCTCTTTGCTTCCTTGCTGCAGTTTCATGTTCAACATCCAGATGTGGTTTCAATCATCTTATCTAACTCTTGGAGGAGAGAAAATGTTA
This sequence comes from Tylochromis polylepis, assembly GCA_015107715.1. Taxonomy (NCBI): domain Eukaryota; kingdom Metazoa; phylum Chordata; class Actinopteri; order Cichliformes; family Cichlidae; genus Tylochromis; species Tylochromis polylepis. The sequence continues at coordinate 31,938 of VVHJ01017753.1, forward strand.
ATAATTTTCCCAGAAATGTGGATGTATGGAGTACAGCTGGTTGATGCTTCGTATTTAACCCTGTATCATACCATGAGCTCAGGTGTTTACTCGGGCTGGGCTACTGAGCCGTTATCCTGCTTACTGCAAAAAGCATTCTGCATGTATTAACAACATGCCAATGACGATACCCAGTGACACAAACATTTGTAGATGTATGCCCTGCCAGTTGTGTTTTTGAAGCTGTTGATTTCCATGCAGATATTTAAAGTTTGTTATGTTAATTTATGAATTTTATGCTATATTTTTATTTTGTCTCTATTCAAATAGCTTTCGCAAAATTATTCTTTTTTCTAAGATTTATGTTGGGCCTTGGTGCAGCCCTTCAGTTCATCATCTATCTGAAACAAGCTGTTTTAGCTCCGTCCTCCCCCCAGTTAAGTACCCTTGACTCTGATTAGTAGCCGCTCACAAACAGAAGGTTTGACTGGAAGGTGAGTGTAAATGACCACAATAGCGATATCCGCTCTCAGTGACATCATACTCGGAAGCAGTGTTTAGAGCACTATGAAAAGTTTGAGCTCTCGCATTTTTGTTTAGTATGAGCATGCTTCATTGCAAGAGTGCATGTTCATCCATTTTCTTAACTGCTTATCCAATTCAGGGTGGACTGGAGTCTATCCCAGCGTCACTGGGTGGGGGGAGAAGTAAATCCTGGAAAGGTCGCCACTCACCAGTTCATTACCAAACGCATGGAGACAGAAGACAAACTCTCACATTCTCACACCTGCCACTTATTTAAATACAAAGGTGTTTGTCTTTTTAGCTGGAGTACTCAGAGAGAACACATGCCAGCATATTAAAACCCAGGAGCAACAGTTGCTTACCGCTGCAGCGCCCATGCTGCCTGTGTGTGTAAGACAGAAAAGCATAATATGTCCCCTTTAAAAGTCTGTTTTGACAAGATGTTTCAGGCTTGATTGAGATATCCTTTAACCTCCTGCTAGCTTTAGTGCACCTCTTACTATAGCTCGCCCTTTTGCTCAGCGCTATCACTGCAAAAGCTGAGCGGCGCTACGAAGTCATAAGCACCCACTTCCTTTGAGTGAAAGTGCTGCAGTTATTTAAAGCCAACTGAATGTCCACAGATCAATGCAGGCACTTAGTGTGACCTGGGTACTCAACACAAACACAGACATGTTTAACCTGAGAGGAAGGAGAGCAGATGTTGTGGTATAAATGCTTCTTGTTTTTGGTTTTAATAGTTGTCATTGGATATATACATTCACTGTTGTTGGTTGGATTCAGTGATATTTTGTGTTTCTGTTCTTGCACCTGTTGGGCAAGATCAGGTGTCTGTATCCAGATTTGTTGTTGATATTCATAGACTGCTTATCTATACAGTGATCTATACAGCACTCTTGTGTGAATAATATTGTATAGATATTAGGCTTTATCAGCCTCCTCTTAACCATTAAACACGTATTAATTCTCATGTCCTCTGACTTACAGCATTGGGTCAAGTCATGGGAGGGTCATATGACTCCTAGCAGCACTCTCCTCCAGTCCCTCCTTTTCACACCCACACAGCAGACAATGAAGCAAGCTTGAGCACTGTGTACATTTACTCCCTTGCTATCCAAAGAATGACTGTGCTTATCCACAGGAAATCCACAACAATGGCCTTCTATCCAGCTCTGAGGAGCAGCACAGTGGTTGGTCTATTAGCTCGTCTGCCTCCTGCCTTGTATCTCTCCCGCATTATCCTCCATCTACTTCACTGAGTGCAATAACTGCTCAACAGCAGCAGCTATATATGGTGCCCCAGAGATTTCCCAAGTCTAACACCAGGGGAAAGAAGGAATATTTGTAATTCTGGGTCATCAGAGGGGGTGAAAACTGAGACTGGAAGACAAGCGTACATTGTAGTAAAGCAGGTATATTATCTCAGTCCCCTACCGAGATGTGCTCTGTGAAAACCAGGCTAATGAATTTCTCTGTTTAGCTGCCAGAAGCTGGCTGAGGTTACCAGTTCCTCTCCTCTCCTCCTCTGCTGCTTTATCTTCTCCCTTTCCCGCAGTCCTTCAACAGGAAATGGTGATGCAGCAGGAAAGGTCAGCTATGTGGCAGTGGTTTGTGTGGCTGTACAAAGAGAACATCTTCTACAGAATTATTTATTTGTAAATGTAATACATGAATTTAGATTTAATTAAGTTCATTCAAGCTCATTCAAGTGTATAAAATGATTATATAACACTTTTCAAAATCCAAGTTACTCAGCTCTTTAAGGATTAACACCACCAAACAAACCATCACGTAGCCTCTTT
>VVHJ01017759.1:11484-28062 GCA_015107715.1 Tylochromis polylepis
GTGCAGCTGGGGGGGGTTTCTAGTCCACGACGTCAATATATAGGGAGGGTGTGTGTGTGGGGGGGGATGTTGCCCTACTTTTCAATTGCGAGGCTCGGTAGCATCGCAATGTGACATCCATCACCTATCGGGCCCTGCTGTAGGAGCACGCTCGGTGCCGCTGAGGAGGAGGGAGCGTGTTGTTGTTCAGCGAACCAACACGCAGACAACAGGGCGAAGAAACGACTTGAATTAATCACAGGAGATTTCTCATGCGCCGTGTGGAGGAATGTTTATGAACGACCACCCACTCCCAATTATGGCGCGCACATCCACAATAATGTAGCTCTTCAGAGATCAGAACAGATGAGGACTGCTGCTCTGTGTGTGTGTGTCTGTGTGTGTGCACGCTGACAGGCTGTGACATATCTGGGTTCGTCTGATTTTTTTTTTTTTCTCCTGGAAACAGAAGCCTCCTTTAAGGCTGCAGGCAGGCTTTTTTAATGTTTGACCTATTCATAGACTTACAGAGAGGGCTTTTATTTTGCCTCTACATTTCTGAGCACGTGTTTGCCTGGATTGTCATGTTGAGGTGGTTAAAATTCAAATGAGGAAATGCATTTCCTTTCCAGCAAAGTTGCATAACTTAACAAACCCTATTGTTAACTTTTACATGAAGATATTGGTCCTCTCTCTCTCATTCTCCGATACATTACTGAACAATGATCTGCCAGTGTTCAGTAATGCATCAGCTTATAGGAGTGCTAATGTAACAGTCTGTCTAATGCTGCACTCTCAGACACAGACTTCTGGGTGGCTATTAAAGCACTGCCTCAGCATCACTGGGAGTAGCCAGCCAGCCCAGGCTCCCTCTGTTTGACTCCAGCACGCAGCCCCAGGGCCCACTTGCAGCTGAACTGCGTTGCATAACAGCTTATTACTCAGAAAGACGAGTGGCTTTTAGTGCAGCAAAACAGAAGTAGCTCTATTCTGGCTTTCTTCTTCGTCCTCTTCTTTTATTAATGTGTATGTATGTGCATAGGTGTGTTAAGCCTCATGTTTGCCCCCCTGAAGACATCATCTCAGTGTCTGGGATCAGTGGATGGACAAGTGAAACAAATTTTGTGCATTAATCAATCACAAGAGCCCAGAGTCATTTGCCTGTCCAAATATTCCACTGCTGATTTAGAGAAGCCAAGCCAAGTGTGTGTGTGTGTGTGTGTGTGTACAATTGTGTGGCTGAAGGTCAAACCGGCCTCGTTACAGGTGCGATCTAAAGTTGACTTGAGAGGCACTAGTGTTGCATTTAACCACTGCAAAAACAACACATGCACATTTCTCTGATCTAAAAGAGGCATTACAAACAAAAACATCTGACTTTGTCAAGATTTAATATAAATTTATGCTGTGAAATGTACACATGCATCATAGCCCTCCCTCAGTCAGGCTAGCTGAGGTGTTGCGCACACAGCAGGGTGTAGCGTTTCCCCAGTGAAATGGGAGCAGGGGAGCCCGGGTAACCAGACCAAGGCTTTATTCTCTGGCTGGGTGTGGTGCTCAGGAGCAGAGGATCATGGGATCTCTGACCTGGACTGACATTAGCAGCTGTTGTAGAGGAGAGGACCAGAGGAGACTGCGTATAGCCTGTGCCAGCATAGTACTTATAGCAAGCTGTTCCTAATTCACCTTCACATGCCGTATCACAGGGACGCTTGTTATCGGTTTCGACTGTGGAGCCAGCAACATTGTTATCACAAAATGTGCCTGTGTATTACACTCTTTTTGCAGGTTTTGTCAAAGACACACAGTCTAAAGTTCACTTTCTTCTGATATTGACTCTTGCACTGTGGATGATAGGGTCATTAGGTTAGGGTTAAAATAGAGAGATTTTGATTCTCCCCCAAATACTTCTGTATAGATCCTCACTGGGCAGAGTCATTTTTATGTATGTGAAACCAACTCTGGAATTAGGGCAAAGTTAATGGTTTTATCTCTATCAAAGTTCAGCTTCAACACTACTGCATTGCTTCTGTATGTGCTGCCTGTGTAGCAAAATGATCAGTTTGGAAATGTGCCACAAAACTACTTAAATAATATTGGTATCTGTGTAAATCAAAGGATGTTGCTGATCTCCACTTTTTCCCTGCAGCACTCTTCGGTGGACGGCTTTGTTGAACCCCAAGCCCCCCCAGCAAAGTCCGCGAGTCGTCACAGCCTACCACGATGCCGCAACTCTTTCACCTCCACAGAGGAACACCCTCACATTGGCAATTACCGCCTCCTCAAGACCATTGGGAAGGGGAATTTTGCCAAAGTGAAGCTGGCACGACATGTCCTGACTGGACGAGAGGTGCGACAAGTTTTTAATCTTTGCGCTATAACGTTTATACTGTGGGTTTTATTTGTGTTGTTATATAATATAGTGATGCGCTGATCCAATATTTATATGGAATATTGATCAGCAGCAGTGCATTATTTGCTAAAAGGACAGCTAACAGCAAAGGATCAGCAGTTTAAGTGTATTTTAAGTCTGCTACACCAACAACTTTTCTCTGTTTTAAGTAGTTTGTGACTTAAACGCAAACTGTGCTCACTAAGTTGACAAAACTGAAAAGCTCAGTCGGTGATTCTTTCTCTGCGAGACTCTGTCTCGTAGGTTTTTAGTTCATGAGTTGTCATCAACTCAGATTTTGTTATCATCACCTCCACCTGCCTTTTGTCTTCTGTGTGGCGGTGCATGAACAGTAAAGGTGAGAGCAGAAAAAGGACAAACTACCACAACAATAAATCACACCAATATGCAGTAAAGACTCCCACGCTAAACTGGAATAAAATGAGTAATAATATTATTAGTTATTTAACATAAATTGCTTTAATTATCCTAAGCCACACATTATTTTACTAATAAACATACATTAATATATCCATCCATTTATTTTCTGCTACTGCTGGGTCATTTGAGCTGCAGTCTAAGCAGGGACACCCAGACTGCCCTCTCTCAGGCCACCTCCTCCAGCTCTTCTGGGGGGGACACCAAGGTCCCAAGGTGTTCCCAAGTTGGCCAAAATGTGTAATCTCTCCAGCATGTCCTGAGTCCGCACCAGGGAGTCCTCCCAGTAGGACATGCCCATCCTGGTCAGATGCCTGAAACTTCAACCCGCTACTTTTTTCTAGGAGTGACTCTACTTTCAGTCCCTTCCAAATGACAGAGCTCCTCACCCTGTCTCTAAGGTGAGCCCAGCCACCCTTCATGGAGGAGGCCCATTTCCGACACGTTTATTCACAGTCTCGTTTGTTTCGTCACCACCCAGAGCTCATGACCACAGGTGAAGGCAGGAACATATATCAACAGCTTCACTTTCACATTCAGCTCTCTCTTCACCATGACACACCAGTATAGCGTCCACATCCAAGTGGACACAGTACCAATCCACCTGTTAATGTCCTGCTCTGCTCACCCTTATTATTGAACAAGACCCCAAGATACTTAAAATCCTCCACTCTGGCCAGCAACTCATTCCCAATCTAGAGTGGGCACCCTTTTCTGACTGTGAACCATGGTCTTACACTTGAACTATACTTGGAAGCCAGGCAAGCTGGAGGTTGTTGTATGATGAACCCAACCTATCTGCAAAATGCAGAGACGAGATCCCAAGGCCACCAAACACGACCCCCTCTAACGCTTTTAAATTTTGTGCATAAAAATTTTTGAACAAAATCAAAATTTAGGATTAAGGAGTCAGCGTTAGTTCCTGGCACAAAGTGTTTGTGCTGATATTAATGTCACAGGAGGTTTGGAGCTCTGCAGTCACTGAGTCAGCAGAGCTTTGGCAACTTTTACACACCATGTGCCTCAGAACTCGGCGACCATGCTCTGTAACTTTACATGAGTGGTTCCTCAACCCTTTGCAGTAGTACCACTCTGAGTTAAATGTTGAGTATCTTGGAGTTAAGAAGGTTCATGAACTGACTTGTTCCAACAGTGGTATCCTATTACAATATTACGAACAAATTCAGTGAGCTCTTTGGAACAACCCATTATTTCACAAATGCTTGTAAAGGCACCTGCAGCAGTGGGAAAACACCTGAATTGAAAGATTAAGAAACTCTGCGTCCTGGAACTTTTGTCCAGTGTGTTCATTTATTTGTTACCTTTTGCATTGCAAAGTATTGAAACAATACTTTGCAATATCTGCAAGTTGCAGATATCAGAATGATTCCCAGGCTCTTCCTGAGGCATGGGGCTGATATTGGATTGATACTTAGGTATCTGAAGCCAAGATATGTTTGTTGATATGAGAATTGACTAATTTGCTTCTGTTCATCCCTCATATAATATATTCTTCATGTCAACACGATGCTTTCATTGCTGCATGTTAACAATTAAGACTGCAGTTTGCTGTTCCTTTATTATTGGTTAATCTAACTTCTCAGAGTCCTATTTAAGAATTTTCTTGTTTTATTTGACCTATTTAAAACATAAATATAGTTAACTCGCCCTCACATGAAACCAAGAAATCCACACTGTACTAAATACTCTTGAGTGACCTTTTCATTTATAGTTTCAGTTCTGGTAACAATGCAAGAAGGCTCCCTTTAAAAGAAAAATATTTCAGCTTCATAGCTGAATTACTTGCATCTTTTTCAAGTTATGCCTCGCCACATAGAGACCAGAATGTGACAAAATGATGGTATCGCTATTTATCTATCAACTCAAAATGATTATACATGAATTAGTTAAGGCATTGATTTACTTCCAGTCAGACCCAGTTCTTAAGCCTGTTCTGGCTGTCAGATGAATGAATTATCTCCTGTCCAGACAATATTGTACTTGACCATGTTAGCTTTCCCAGTGAGGTCAACCTCTCGCTCCCTTTCACCCACACACAGTCATACACTGCTGCCTTGTCAGAGTGATAGATGCCCTGCTTTGATGTGTTGTAATTAAAGCTCCTGTTTCTCTAAGGAGAAGACAATGACCTGCGATCTGCTCACTGTCTTTCACTCAGCAGGACCCGCAGTCCTCACTGACAGCCCTGATCCACCTCAGAGGTCCTCCTCATGTCTGTCTTAGCCACTTGCATCTTTTAATCCTCTGAGTTTTAAAAAGCATCAGGTCATATCGGTATTGAGTGCCCAGGGAATAAATATTCTCTCAGGTCTAAACGGTAACAGTTTGATCTGTTCTGTGTCCTTTAATGCAAGTGTAAAACAGACACATTGAGTGTGCTACCCGCTGTTTGCTGAGAAGGTCGGGTGCCACTTTGTGTGCCTGAGAGCCTTTGCTGGCTCATCAGAATGCAAAGACATGGATCAGAGTAAGGGAGAAAACAGGTGGAAAGAACATGACCCACTAAAACTAATGCTATCGTAGCAGGAGCCTAGAAAGAAGCTTACTAACATAGATTTTCCAGATGTGATAAACAGAGGTTTAACTGTGTAGAAAAACAACAAAAGGTCCTGTGAACCAAAAAGGAGGTTGCACAGACTCACTTCCTCGTGACAGAGTGTCCTCTGTCTGCCCAAACGAACACGCACGTCAGTTCACATGCATGCTGAGCTATGCTAATGGAAACATTTGCCTCTACCATATGCCCCTATGAACTTACTCAGCAGACATTATCTATAAACTTAACTGATCATTTTTTAGTGAACTTAAGACATGGTCAAGTAATGTCATAATTTTGCAGACTTTTCTATATCAGGGGTAATTAATTAAAATTTAAGGAGGTCCAGTTAAAATTTCCTCAAACAAAAGTTACAGTCCAGTGCATTAGATTTTTAAGTAGCTTAAAAACATTCGGCAGTATTTCAACAATGTTTATTATTAATTTTTACAATGAACTGGCGTGCACTCTAATAATATAATAATGATGAAATGTCATTTTCTCGTTTCAAGTAAAATAAGTTTTGAATTCAAGCGTCTTCAAATAAAGTGCTCAATTTAAAATGTTGAAAAGGTCTAGTTTGACTTTCTCTTTTGCTTCTTTTTCCTTAACCACATTTTACGTGTAAACCATCTCAGCTTTAACTGTCCTTTTCTTTCTATGTGATTGCTGTGTGCCTACATTGACTATCACAAAGGAAAAGGCCACACAGATGAAAAAAATAACTTTACTGTAAAATAGAAACTGTCCATCAAAATCTAGTAATGGGTCTGGAACTGGACTGCTGTCAACCTATTGGTGACCTAGGAAGTATACAATTTATTATTAATGGATTATCAGAAGCTTTGTTTACATGTGACAAGTTTTTATCATACATATAGTGGCAATGTTGGGGAAACAAATCAGATATAGATTGTACATAAAATATACTTGCAGCCAGTGTTGAACCCTTTCTTTTGTTGTCTAATTTTGAAGCCTTGGGTTTGTCACTTTCTCTGTTGCAGTGTTTTAAAACTGGATGAGACAGCAGAGCTCGTTAGCGAATGTTAGCATTAGCTAGCTTGGTTAGAAAGGTGCATCCATAACTCACTCTGATAATTGTAATGCACACTCACAAGGTAGATACTGTCACATTTATTGTAAAATAGGAGTAAGTTACAAAATGACTAAATTTTTTCTGCAATAAAGAAGATTTGAAACTATCAGTCGAGACTATAAACTCATTAGGAAATGCTTGACTGAGGCAAAAACTTAAGTGAGAAGCAGGATTGTTTTCTCAGACTCTTACATACCATAGATTACTTTTTCTACCATGAAGAGTCACCATCTGGCCATTAGGACTGCTTCACAGACCTGGCGGCTACATCCATCAAGTTTACATATGGTCATCATGAGCATGGATGTCATGGTAATTTAATGCTTTTAAGGCATTACGTTTAGAATAAATGGTCACTTTCCATTCATTCTGAATTATGTTTACAAATTGCTTTAATGTAAATAACAAATCAATCAAATTATCTGTTGATTAGTTTATCTTTTTCAGTCTGTGATGCAGCTTTCTTGCTGACACATGGAAGGAATTTGACCCTTGTTCTTAGAAGCTCTCAGTATCCTCTTAGTCTCCGCAGAGAGCAAATTTACTTGGAGAGCTAAATATAGAAACAAGGAAAACAAAGCACTGTAAATATGAACATGCTCATTAGCACTTATATGGTAAATATGGTACAAACTGTACTTCTTGTTTAAGAGTGCATGGAAGTGTGAAAAAGCAAATATGCATACAGCATTCAGAGCACTTAATTGCATAGATGTGACGCGGAAAAAATTTATGTTGTCGTACATTTCATATATCAAACACATCCACCAGCTCTGCTCCCTCTATAACAGTCATGCCTTTCTTTTCATTGCATATGACCTTATTCTATGCCAAAATACTTCCCTTTAGCACACAGATATCATGATTCTGTGGTTTTGATAACTGGGCCTAGAGGGAAATCGGAGTGTAGAGGAAACGCGTAAAGCACTCGAGCACACGAGCGATGCAAAGTTTCCCCTTTATGTCCTCGCTGTCTAAATATTCACACACAATCACAAGTCCTGCATACTGTGAAGAGCATATGGCCCCTGTGTTACGACTGGGCTGAATAATTAACACTGATGCACAGTGCCCTTCTGTCACTGTGAAACTGAATTATTTACCCTCAAATCCATTAGCGTGAATACGCACGCACCCACATGCACACAGAGCCCTTGTGTATGATTTTTATGCCGTCCACTCATTCATCAAATCTCTGTCTGCTAACAAAAATGAAAATATTTGCGCGGCATCGTGTAGAGGAAATTAAATGAATCTCACTGACTCATGCAAAGGGAATAGTGGAAGTTGAAGCAGCAGAGTGACACATGAGGACCGTTCCAACACCTGTAGGCGTACTGTACATCAACAGACACGCAAATACGTGCCTAAACCTGAGCTTCGTCCATGACAGGAGGAAGCAGAGAGGAAGGGAGCGAGTCTGTCTGTGCACCTGCCCACCTAAGAAGGGCTACAAATAGACACCACCTGCATACTTGTGTTTTTCTACACACAGTAGGCCTTTCTGCAGTCTTTCACTTTGCTCCATCCTCTCCCTTTTAGACTGTTTCTTGGTGTTATTATCAAGTTTTGCTTCTGGGGTTGTATCAAATTAAATTGGAGAACAGTTTGTACCATAGGTCTTACAGAAAGTGTTTTTAGATGAATAACCTGCATTCTCATCCCCATGACTCAGCATTTGCTTGCTGGTTTTCCCCCTTACAGGCTGCTTGGGATTACAGCAAGAGTCTGCATCCACTGAAGCATGCTTATTAAGCTCTTATAAGGCCAGAGGCACAGTAATACTTTTTAAAAAAATTATGTTTTTGTGATATTATTCATCTTTAATGTTATCAGTGTGTCTTTTACAGAGGTTACAATCTTTGTTAACATTGTTATTGTGTAGAAAATAAATCACTTCAGATATGGAGTGTTGGAGCTAGAGTAGACTGTTTTTTTTTGTTTGTTTGTTTGTAATAACTGTGAGGTCTTGGCTAAAACTCAAGTCACTGGCACACTTTTCTGGGGTGGTTGATAGAAAATAGATGCGTGATGAGTCATGCAACTCCTATACCCAACAAAATTTTAAACCAAGGGCTTTGTCACTTTCCAGAAGGTATTCACTTCCATAGCCACAGGTGTATAAAATCAAACACTTATGCATGCAGACTGCTTCTGCAAACATTTGTGAAAGAATCATTGCTCTCAGGAGCTCAGTGACTTCCAGCGTGATATCATGATAGGATCCCATCTGTGCAAGAAGTCCAGTCATGAAATTTCCTTGCCGTTAAAGATAAAGTAGTTCAAGAACAGTACATGGAGAGCTTTGTAGAATGAGTTTCAGTGGCCAAGCAGCTGCATCCAAGCTTTCCATCACAATGCAAAGTTTTGGTGTGGTGTAAAGCACGCTGTCACTGGACTCAAGAGCAGTAGAAACCTGTTCTCTTCAGTGACAAATCATGCTTGTTCATATGGCAATCAGATAGATGGAGTCTGGATTTGGGGGTTGCCGGGAGAATTGTACTTTCTGACTGCACTGTGCCAAGTGTAAAGTTTTGGTGGAATTATAATGTGGGGTTGTTTTTAGGCCCCTTCCTTTTCCAGTATGACTGCACACAAGTGCATAACACAAGGGTCCATAAAGATGTGGATGAGCAGGTTTGGTGTGGAAGAACTTAACTGGCCTGCACAGGGTCCTAACTTCAACCCAATAGAACACCGTTGAGATGAATTAAAGCAGAGACTGCAAGGCAAGCCTTCTCATCCAAAATCAGTGTCTGATCTCACAAATGCACTTTTGGAAGAAAGGTCAACAATTCCCATAAACACTCCTAAACCTTGTGGAAAGCCTTCCCAGAAGAGTTGAAGCTGTTATTGCTGTAAAGGGTGGGCCGACATCACATTACAACCCTATAAGAATGGGATGTCACTCAAATTTAGGCAGACAAGCAAATACGTTTTTGCATCTTTAAATTCTCCTGCATTGTTACTTGTTCCAAACTGCAGCCCTGGACAGCATTCACAGTTATAGCTGGACTCATGCTCTGTCCCCATACGTGTGATATGCTAACTGTGCAATGTAATAATAAGTATGTACATTTACATGCCCCATTTGGTGCAGTAAAGTTGGGCAAACAACATAGTGTTCTGTAGTCTACTGGTTTATTCGATTACGAAAGTGGAACTTTGACACACTATTAAGTTAATTTTTAACTGCACAGATGTTAGTTAAAAGTTTTTCTGTTTGCTTTATTAATACATTTTATTGACATATTATCATACCTCCAAGGCCAACAGCAGCTTCTCCTTTCCAGTTCTGAATTGCGACAGCAGCATCCATTCAGTACAAAGTACAGTGCAAAAAAAAAAGGAACAAACACATGTTTAACAGCTTTGATACTGTCAGTTGGTTGAAGATTCTTAAGAGGCATACAGAGGCTGTAAAGCTCATGAAGGATTTGAAATATTAAATCAGCAAACAGCTACTAGTTTGATCCTTAGACCCCTTTGCTCTCTGTAGTTAGGCTAAGAAAAGATTTTATGGTAATTACCTGTGGTTAGACTATAAAAACTGTCATTCTTATTTATTTACGCATATTTAAAAAAAACCAACAACAAAAAGCTTACCATAGCACTTTTTTCACACATGCAGCCGTGAACTTTTCTAGACTTGTGTGTGTGAGCAATCAGCTCAGACATTAAATAGTGTTTAACCTGAGAGTTTAATAGTACAGGATGACTTTCTGTGTGCTGCATGAGGGAAAAAGGGAAACATATCAGTGTACCACCAAAAACTAAAACTTCTCTAGGTAACGTAGGGGCTCGCTTGTGACTCTGCAGTATGGCACAGCTAGTCATTTCTGTGAAAGCTGCTGAGCTCTCAAAGTGAGGAGACTAAGTCCGCTTCAAGTACTTTGGGGTGACTATTGAGATGGATGGAAATGACTGCTGACATGGTTGGGTAAATATTCTCGATTGGCAAACTTTTCTTGCTCCCTGCTTTAAGTTGCCTTTCTCTATGTGTAAAGGCTCTTGATTCACAGGATATTCATAGTCAAGAGGGAATAAGTATTTCTGCTTTGATCTCTGCAAATCAATGCTTCATGTCTTAATGAACTACTGAATAGAGACGCTTTTAGGTGTGTTCAGGCTGAATGCATGATTCAGCTGTGACATGTTTTGACAAAGCCACCTCACAGCCCATTAGTGAAATAATAAGAGTTCATTTCAATACAAGTTTTAACTGCTCAAATGCAAAACTAGAATTAGCTTTGACATCTTGGATATCTTTTATCTCCTCTTGTCTACATCCCGCTCTCTCTCCCTCTTCCCTTGCTTTCTTTTTCTGCCCATGTCTTCCTGTCTTTTCTCTGTCTAGGTGGCGGTGAAGATAATAGACAAAACCCAGCTGAATCCAACCAGCCTACAGAAGGTGAGTTTATGTTTTATGACCACATGGTAACATTGATGTCTTGGTAACAGTGTTCGTGGGCTTTTCCGATAGTCTTTCCTGAGTTCTTCCCGCTCTGTTCTTTGCTCTTTGAACTCAGGATGTGCTATTTTACATAATGTAATCAGATGTACTCAGGAGAGACCACAGGGCTTGTTTAATCTCCAACCACAACCTCCTTCACTCCTGACTCTGATGGTTGTGGTTAGGGGCAGCTAAAAATACACTTGCTGGCCTGTTTGTCACTTACCCTTGTCTAGCAGTCATAACCAATTAGAAAAAAGGATGTGGGACTGTTTCCTGATTACTGACTCCCATTCGGGTCATTTTGCTGATTAAATACACACACGTGGTTATCTTTGTGCTCTTTGTCCATATATTGCATTATTGGCTCTCAAACCAAGTGTTAACCTTCAAATAGGCCTTTGAATATATGTGAAAAGGTAAAGAGTGCTCAAAAGGTCCTCACTTTCACTAAATGTCCTCACTCCAGTGGTTTTAAACTTAAGCCGGTCCTCACAAAGATAGCTATCCAAGTAAATGCACAGACCTGTACACATACAGTCATCATAGCAGATTAGACCATGTGGAAGGAAAGCAGGAGCTGCCAACATCACCTACTGCGAGTCTAAAAATAAATCAGGTGTGCAGCTGACTGACAGGAATTCTTTTCATGGTCATGACATTATCGTAGCGCGGCTCACCACCGCTGCTGCTCTTTTACTTTCCGGTTTTTGTAAAAGATGAAAAAATATCCTAGCAACTGACTGACTCATTATGATAATGGACAATTATAACAACCACACCTACATAAATGGCACTTGATGGTGTCTTTGTAGGCCACCAGGGTAGGAAAATATTGCCCCCTGTAAGCTTCTTAATGACAAAATAATTGTGATTAGCTTCTAAATAGTGCTTCCATCTTATGTTGGTCTGAATGGAGATGAGATGAGTGAACTCGGTGAGTCAGTCAAGGCTGGCCTAAACAAGCAGAGTGTAATCATAAAGGGCTATTGTGAGACCAAATCTGGTTCACTGCTGAAGTCCTTCTTTGACATCTGTAAAACATGGTGGTTTTTCGCCTATCAGGGCATTTCTAACACGATTATATTCCTGCAGTTGTCTTGGATCTTAATGGGATCCGACTGCAATTCTTTAGCCAATCAGTGTGTAGTTGCTGTGAGAGTTTCAAGCTCTCAGTTCCACGCTCATCTAATCTGACCGAGATAATTCTCATTGTTTGAGCTCTTTTGTGTCACAGCCTATTGTGTGGTTTCTAATCTGTGCACAAAGTGAGGGTAATGAACATTTTCTTTTGTGCGTATGTGGTGTATTAATATTCTGCGTAGAAACTCACTGGGACGTTACCAGATTGGGTCATGAGGAGTTTCATACCGGATGGGTTGGGTTGTCCGCTGTGTAGTGTTGAATGTAGCAGGACAGATATATCACGTGACCGCGCAGCCCAGTTGATCAATTATTCAGTGGGCTTTCATATGTGAGCTCCAGCACTTATACAGCTTTTTATTATTTATTTTTTTATAGGGGATAAGGTGTTTTTAATATTACATCATACAGTACATTGGTGTTTGCATTCACATTGGCAGATCATGTCAAATGTTTTGTATTTGTATCAACTGTAGTCTTGTTTTGTACCCTTATGTGGAGCATATACACAGTTATGTATTTTCACGTCCTCTGCTCCATACTATAGATTCCCATAATAGTACACAGATATGCCATCTGCAATGCAGAAGCTCGTCTTGTAATGCAGCAGTCGTCTCCTGGGCTGAATCGATCGTCTCATTGACCCAGAGTGTCCTATGCTACCCTTGTAAAAGCTCCATCATGAATACATTAAAGGGAACATGCGCTTTTTATATACAGTTTTCTGCTTGGGCTTTCTTCCGACCTTGGACTGATCAAATAATGTGCTGGAAAACCTAAAGAGAAGCAACATTGCAGTCATTTGCTCTCTTTCCTGGTTTTTGGAGGTTTGTAGTGCTGCTGATTATCAAGTAAAAGGCTGGAAAAATAAGTGGGCATCGAGAGTGCAAAAATTAGAAATCACCACTGTACTATAATATGTAGAGTAAATAATTTAATCTTACATTTTATCAGAGCTTTTCATAGATTTGATTTAATTTTCAGCCATGATTTTTGCTTTTAATGATTATGAAAACAAGATTATGGAGATCAAATGATTATTGTAAAGCATCCTTTTTTTTTTTTCCATGATGCATTTCTATCATGTTGTCTGATAAATCTAGCATTTCCCCTTATGTCTCTGTTCTATTTGCCACTCCATTAAAATCCCCAAACTCACACCCTCAGTCATGATAATTTGTTTTTTCAATCAAGCTGTCCTACAGCTCACCCTCAAAAAATGTTTCCTGGGTATACAAAATATTCACCCTGGTCACTTTGTTGGGTACACCTTACTAGCACTTGGTTGGACCCTCTTTTGTCTTCAGAATCATTAATTCTGCTGTTGGAAACATTCCTCAGAGATTTTAGTCTGTATTGACATGATAGCCCACATCCATGATCCATGAACCTCCTCTTCCACCACATCCCAAAGGAATTCTATTGGATTGAGATCTGGTGACTGTGGAGACCATTTGAGTACAGTGAACTCACTGTCATGTTCAAGAAATCTGAGCTTTGGGACATGGTGCGTTATCCCACTGGAAGCAACCATCAGACCATGGGTACACCGTGGTCATAAAGGGATTGACATTGTCAGCAACGATACTCGGCTATGCTGTGGTGTTTAAATGGTGCTCATTTGGTATTAAAGAGCCCAAAGTGTGCCAGCAAAATATGCCCCATACCATTACACCACCACTGATATGAGGCATTGATGCTTTGTTGTTCATGCTAAATTCGGATCCTAGGATCTGAACACTGCAGCAGAAATCGAGACTCGTCAGACCAGGAAACATTTTTCCAATCTTCTAATGTCCAATTTTGGTGAGCCTGTACAAATTGTACCCTCAGGTTCCTGTTCTTAGCTGACAGGAGTGGAACCCGGTGTGGTCTTCTACTGCCGTAGCCAGTTGCTTCGAGGTTTGACATGTGCATTCAGAGATGCTCTTCTGCATACCTTGGTTGTAACGAGTGATTATTTGAGTTACTGTTACATTCAGCTCTAGACAGAATGTCCATTTTCCTCTGTCTCCTGGCCATTTAAAGTCATTTAAATCACCTTTCTTCCTCATTCTTATGCTCCATTTGAATGTGTACATTCTTAAATGCACGGAGTTGCTGCCATTTGGTTTAATGATGTGATATTTGCATTAACGAGCAATGGAATTTGTGTACCTAATAAAGTGAGCAGTGAGTATATTAAAATAAGTGATTTTGTTGGAGGCACTCTTCAAATTAGAAGTCTAGACTGAATTTCACTGTAATGCCTGAGGCTGTGTGGGCTGCACTATGACCCTTTGACCAACGAGTAGATGCAAAACTTAAGCAGCTATATACAAATTTCCCCCTTTTGACAACGGTGTCAGAGTAGTTTTTGTATTTTTACTACACAGCTGCCTGGACAGCAAATTGATTATTGTGTGATGTTAAAATGCTGGTCTGCATAGCTAAGTAAACTATATCCAGAGGCAGCAGTAGATAAGTGGCTCGAGAAGGATTGTCCAGTGCATTTTAATTAAAAAAATTTTTTTTTTAAAAGATCTGGAGTTGATTAGACATTTTGTACGCAGGGCAAACTCGGGAAAGATTTGAACCATTCATGCTGACTCTGTTTCAGTGTGGGTGATTGAGGGTTGAGATGCCTGATTGGGCCACATCATTCCTACACTCCCTGTTAACGGCGACTCTTTCATGTTAGCCTGTCAAAATGCCACTGATATTTCTTTTTATGGTCTCAGAGGAGCCGAGCTGTGGGCTCACCATCTGGCACTGTAGGCACCACCATCGCCCTGTCAGATCTTTTACTGCCACATGCATGCACATACACGCAAACCTGCATGACACATAGAGACATAAGCAGAAGATATCTGGTTTATGTAGAAGGCTCTAGCTGGCAGAATCTCAGGAGATTTTTTTTTTTAGTCATTTTTGGCAACATTATACACACATTTATGTATTAGTGTAGTTAGCGTCCTCTTCATCCTTTCTGAGTAGAATTAACTTTATTTCACATCAAACATACAGCACTTTAACACTTAAGCATGTCTGTGTGAGCCCACTTGCTCAATCATTTGATTTTAAAGAGGGGTTAGCAGAGGCCAAAATGAGTCATGAGGTTACAGTGAACCTCCACTCTTTTTTTTTTTATGGCCCATTGGCCCTGATGTGACTTTGAGGTGGTTTCAGCCCCAACAGGAAATGAGGTCAGCTGAGCATCCAAAGCACCTCCTGAGATTCACCACAGGAAATGCATCACATGTCATCTGTGGTCAGGGTTGTTGACGTTGTCATGGTTTTTAGGCATTTTAGCCCTAAAATAGGCCTCTCCGCTAATCCCCTCCGAGCAAACACTGCGCTCATCCCATCATCCCAGCGCATTCTTTGTAATCTGTAAATAAGAGTTGTTTTCTTTTTCATTGCCTAAAAGACGTCGGTGAAATATGGAAGGCTGCATGATTGGCAAGTGGTTCTTTTCTGTTAGATGTGACATGTAAAAAGCGTGAAGAGAGTGAATGAGACCCCAGAAACGCTGGCAGCTTCTCCAGATACTATTTGTCAACATGGCTCAGAGCTGCAGTACCAGCCTTTACCCTCACTCTTATATCTGAGTGTGACTGTGTGAGAAACCGCTCCGAACAATACACGGTGACTCTGTTTTTGTATTCTACAAAAAGCTCACTATGGGGTCAAGCTCTTGTAAATGGGTGTTGTTGATGTCTGTCTTGTGCCTGCCATTCTGCATTAGCCAATGAAACGCTGTTGAGCCTATAGGCTAGTGAAGCTTTGGTCTTGTTCAGATGAGCAGAAGGTGATTGGATGGGCAGCACTTCTGTCTGAGGTGAATCATAACACAGCTGAAACGTTGGCTAAGTTATGCACAGATTTACATGTTTGTGAATATTTTCTGTTCCACAAGATGTATTTGAAAAACATTAAAATGAGTTTGGTGTAAGTAAAGTGTGTTTTGGTTTTGTGGATCATGAATAACAAGTGGCACAGAGTGCAGAGTGATTGAAAAAGAGATGTGCCTTTTCTTGTTGGGTTTCAGCACCTTGGGAGTCGAGGATGGGACGGCACGTTTCCTGAATATCAGTGACGCTGCCTGCCTGTTTGTCTCTATGTCTCTCACTGTCTTTCTTGGAGAAAGCTGTGGTTATTTACTCATATGTGGTTTTGAAGTAATATTTGAGCACATTAAACATGCACACATGTACCCATTAGAGGGATGAGGGCTTCCAGGCTTCCAGACTACTCATCCTATCAATAATCTCCATGTTGAATGAGCAGCTGTGTTGCTGTGACTGAAATAGTCCAGCCAGTTCTTGTAAGTGTTCCCAGTCTGATATCTGTTCCTTCTGTATGGGGACTGCTGTAATTAAGGCTAGTTTGGGAGACTGGGTGCCTCTGGGTGGCTGGAAGTAGGTCACTGGCACAGACTACTGAGATTCAACCGCATTGCAAATGATGTGTGTGGTGCAGATTTTTTTTTTTTTTTTTTTTTTTTTTGCTTTTTTTTTTATTTTTTTTTAATTAAAAAT
>VVHJ01017766.1:3008-18654 GCA_015107715.1 Tylochromis polylepis
TTTATTTTGATAATGCCGAGGAGCCTGTTTCTGCTTCGGATTTACGTCCAAAACAAGGCAAGTACCCACTCCGACTGCACACACACTGCGTTAAAACAGCAGGAAGTGGATTGGTGTAGTGAGCAACAGTGCTGTCGAGCAAAATGACTCAAAATATTCTGTTTAACACGGATGCGTAAAAGCAAACTTGATCATCTGCTTTCGGATCCCCCGGTTAGGTACACTTGCCTCGGGCAGAGTCAGGGGGAGGAATAAATTATGAGTTCAGTTGGAGCAGTTAGCGCAGGGATGTGACTCCAGTTTGTTTTTTAGCCGCAGTGAGATCGTGAAGTGAAATCATAAGGTCTTGAACGGGGTCAGTCATTGATGGTGGTGGTTCATGAGCTCCTCAGAGACACCAGCGGAGCTGCGGAGGGCTTGGTATCTCATTAACTGAGCCACATTATTATTAAAGCAGCTGTTTCCTGTTGTGTGCGGTGCAGGCTAAACTGTCTTCTCCCCAACACCTCCAACGCTCTCCCACTGATGCTGCATCCAGCGTTTTCATGTATCATTCCTTTTTTTTTGATGCCTCTCTCCTCTCCTCTCAGTCTAAATCCAGAGGATGACAGCTGCCACTCCAGTCTGCAGCCCCGCCTCTTCCCACTCTTCCCACTCCTCACCTGCCTGCCCCCCAGAGTGCCACAGACACCTGAGGAAAAGCAAAGCCCTCCAAACCAAACTGCCCCTGGCTTCTGCCCCAGGTTGGTGGCTCCTGCTGGGTGTAATGGTGGTGCTGGTGGGGATGAGCGTAGCAGTGGCGGGCTACGTCTCTGCAGCACCGAAGCCCGTGGGGGGGCGCGGCACCACCCACGTGGACAGGATGAAACTGGCCGGCCCCGTGGTCATGGGAGTTGGCCTCTTCATCTTCATCTGCGCTGCCACGCTGCTGTACGAGAACCGGGACCGCGAAGTCCGCAGGCGAGAGAAACCCGACGACCTGGAGGATCTGAAGGGAGGAAGCTTTTGTGAGGATTCGCAGGAGCAGCCCAGCTTTGGCTGCCAAGAGCAGTGGGAGTGTAAAGATGGAGAACGGGGATCCTGGGCCGCTCCGGCCCACATACTCCCCCTCTCAGACCCTCCTCTTCCTCATTTGAACAGACACAGCATCAGCAGCAGAGCCTCAGAGCCACCTCCTCCGGACGCACGAGGTAAAGATAAAGAGGACGAGGACAGAAATGAGGAGGAGAAGGAGGGAAGGTCAACCCTGCTGACCCGAGTTCTGCACCACCAGGAGCCAACTCCTCACCCTCCCTCCCCCTGCCTGTCCATCTCTCACTCCCCCGTCTTCTCAGACTCCTGCAACTCTCGTGAAATCAACTTCAATGTACGGACAGACCCTTCTGTTCCGCCTCAACTCTGAACCCCATGCTGGTCCCCCCCTTCCACTGTCTCATGAAATATGCATGATGAGACACACTTAAAGGTTTCACGTGCAGAGACACAAGACTATGCACTCCTCAATAAACAGATGAAATGTTTTTTGGGTATGTTATAGTGCCTCCGAATGGCGCAGTTGCTCTGAGTCACTGTCTGTGAAGGGTGTTTTTGTCCTACATCGCTCTCTGACTCACCCACATTTGAAAGATTGGAGCTGTGCTGTTTGATGTCAACTCACCATCTTGTTGTCTTTGAACTCAACCGTGCCCAAAAATCCCTAAAGCCACCACTGGATTGACCATATTAGGATGTGAGGAGGTTTGCTGAAAAGTTATTTGGGTGCCATACTGGGAGATGGACTCCGTCTCCTCTCCCCTCTCCCTCCTTCTGATTTTCTGCAGAGATCTACATTTGCTTGCTGGAGAAGTTCAGTAAAAGAGGATGAGCTAGATTAGGTCTCAAATAAGTCTTTATCTTATCTCATACATAAGTGTAATCTGCTCTTTATCTGAGGAAATTGTGTCTTGGTACAAACAAGAGAAGCACATAAGGCCACACTCCTCTCACTCGACACCTACAGCCACTCTATAAATACCAGCTGGTGCTCTGCACACATGCAGGATCTTTTTTTTTTAAAACTGTAATTCAACATTTCTTCTTAAATTCCTACTGTCAGCTGCTCAGTTTTTTTGTTTTTCTCAGCCGCGGCGAGGCGAGATCTTAAAGACTTTCAATCACAGGCTGTATGGAAAGAAAAAGAGCAACAACTTGACTCAAAAAAAATCTGGTGAGGCTGTTATGAGTTATTCCTGACGTGGCTTAAGTGAGAAAAACAAGTCCTGCGAGTCAAGTAATTGAAGCCTCCCTCTCCCACCCATCACGACCTTTTATCTCCTCTCTTGTCATCATCCGATTCCCACACTTTATTCAAATACTCCATCCTCGGCTCCCACAAAAACCGAGGAGTGGAGAAAAAAATAGGGCAAAACAATGCAGAGGGAAATGTTAGCAGCTACAATTAAGCCAAAGTGAGAATGTTTGAACAGGGAAAAAGGAGGAGGAAGAGGAGGGGGTTTCATTTTAATTATCGCCAGCATTTTCTCCTCCAGTCTTTAATTACACTGGGGATCAGTGTGAAGGGTTTTATAGGTACTGTAGGACTGCTGAGTATTTCCTTGTTTCGGCCCATGCTGGGATCCAGGCGACGACCGAGTCTGAGCAGTGTACAGTAATTTGCAGCCACACATTTCACTCACTTAAAACCAGCACCCATCTGTGTCACACACACAGAGTCACTGGACGGCTTTTGTGTAGGTACAGTATGCTGGATGTATATTTCAGCTGCAGAGATGAGCCGGTGGTGGTGCTGGTGGTCGGGGGGTGGGGGAGGGACGTGTCTGAATCTTGCAACATGCTGCAAGCAGCCTCCTTCGCACTCATGCCTCTCAGAAAAGCAGCTCTGTGTTTGTTCGCTTCTCACACGTCGGCTGCGCGAGTGTTTTGTGGTGCGTGAGATGATCCGATGTGTTTACATTTGAAGGGAAAGACGATGCACTGTAGAGCTGTAACTTTCAACTTTTATTACCATTTAATCTGCACATTGTCATGCTGCACTCGACTGCCAGTTGTTGGTTTTTTTGTTTTTCAATTTTAAGTAAACCAAGCACACAACAGTGTTGCAATAAATCCTTCCCCCTGCAAATGTTTTTATTCAGAGTTTTTTATTCGACCGCATTGTGATTTTGGGAGCCTGCAGTTTGTGGTGCAGTGGAGTTTGTATTGTGTTACACTACACATCAGGTGCTACTTATGCTTGTCCATCGGAATCAGAGAGAGGAGGCTAAATAACAGCAGCGTGTGCGCATAATCCAATAAAGCACCACAAATTACATCTTCCATACGAGTCATAAAGTTGTCAGATGCCTTCAGGATATTACATTTACTATCACATGATCCAAAGTAAGGCAACAAACTTTTATAATTCAGAATCTGGAGCCTTTCTTTTTAAAAAAGAAAGTTTGATGCTCAGAATTGTTGCAGTGAGTCATGTAACTGAGTTAATTACACAAATAAGTCTCTTCAGATAAATGTTGCATATACAGAGGGATTGATTCACAGGACAGAGGGGAATCCCTTCAGCAGATTTATGTGTATACAAACACTGCAGCACCACACAATTTAATAAATCTTCTCGTGTGTATTTCTGTGTGTGTGTGTGTGGCACGTGTTACATAAGTCAGCTGCACAGGTCTTAATGCTGCATCGAGAATATAGCTGAATCGAATCCCCTCCTCTGAGGCCAGCGTGTATGTGTGTGTACATTGATACATATCTGAGCAGACGGACGAGTGGCTATAAGCTGCTTAACCCTGCGCTGACTCAGGTTCATGCAATTTCTCTGTTCCTTAACACGTGAGAGAAGCTCTGATCACCATTTTTCTGTTGGTGAAATGATTTCCGTTACTGAGGTCCTTCAAAAAAAAAAGAAAAAGAAGAAAAAAAAAGTAACAAGACGTCACCACACAAAGGCGGGTTCAGCTCAGCTCAGAAATCTTTGTTATAAGTGAGAAACACTAACACGTTTTTCACCCATGTGGCGGAATCTTAACCTTTGAAGTAATTTGCTCATTAGAAACAAAGGCACGTGTCACCTTCTTGATTATATTTGGGACACTGATGCTGTATCTGCTCTTGAAAAACTGCTAATAAACAAAAGACATTTTCTGACACTTTAGGAGATGTGAACTCCTTCTCCACTGCAGGTTTCAGTGCACATCTCTGCAGTTATTCCCAGAAACGTCACTTGTTTGATCGTTGGCGCCCTTCTAGCAGCTGTGATTGGTATCACGCAGGTGACAGGTGCCTTCCTTACTAATCCAATTTCCCTCCACCCTCCGGCCACCTCAGCAGTCCTCATGGTGGAGTCGGTGGAGGAAGCATCCCGCTCAAAATGAAAGGCCTGATATTCTGTGTTTTTGCCATCATGATGCTCACACCTGCTCAAGGTAAGCTGACAGAGTACCTGAGTTTATAGCAGGTGTTATTTTTAGTGCTCTAATGCTTTTTGAGGGCTTTTTCTCTGTATTTCACTTAAGAATCCAACAGCTGAGCCTAAAAAGTATTTGCATTTTTGGACAATATCTTGTCAGATCAGATTCTCGCTGGCTTTAATGATTGCATTTATTTATATCATATCAATAATGTTTGAGTTGTTAAATTCCATGATTAACATCACCTAATAAGCTGTCCTGTGATACATTTTGGCTGTAACTAAGAAGTATTTTCATTGCTGATTAATCTGCACATTATTTTATTACTAAATAAATTAACTAGGCTGATAAAGCATCACACAAACTGCTTCAGATTCCCAAAGTGTAAGATGATGGCTTCAAACTGGTGGAAAACGAAAATGTATTCAGTCTGCTGCAGTGTAAGGCAAGATAGAAATACAAATGTTTGGGACTTTGCTTCATAAAATAGTTGCAGCTCTACAATAAATCCTCCCATCATGAAGACTTTAGTGACCGACATTTGTTAAAACTGTTTTAGAGAGGTTCAGACAGGTGAGACCTAAAGAGACCCACTACACAATGCAACAGCATGAGAGACTGGTTAAAATCCTCCAAAATTACCTTCAAATGAAACCATGACCTCAAAAAAAAAATCTATTATAACATGCACTACGGAAAAACTTATTATAGGGCTGTGTTACACTGGATTAGACAGGCTTTACCCCATAAACTGTCGAATAAGGGTGGACTTTGGACCTTAGGTTATAAAAAGTAAGCCTGGCCCTTCCTCATAATGACCCCCCACCTCGGGACTCTTTTGTTTTGCTCGTTCACCTGAGCTGGCACCAGGTTAACAAGATGACAGGGGATAAGGATTGTCTCACCAAAATGCATCCGATTACTCTGAGGAAGAGATTAGTCCCTTCTGCTGACAGCGGCCAATCGCAGCCCTAAGTCAGCCATTTGGCAACCAAAGCTCCCTATATCATGATATGCTGTTGTCTCCTAAAAGGTGATCTTTAGAGTAAAACAGCACACTGATGATAAACTTATTAACAATTTTCAGTTTTGTTTTATGGACAGTAAGAAAATATTGGCATGATTCTGAGGGCTCGAGGAGTACATCACAGTAGGAATAACTGAGGTATTGTCCCCCGCCTGCATTATGTTCCCCTGCTGAAGTTTTCCATTAATCCCAGTGTCTGTGCGGTTAATACAAACATGATGCTGCCCTATGATTTGGAGCACTCCCTGAATAACGCACTCAAAGAAACAAATTCCAGACTGCTGCAGAATAAACAAAGCATTTCTGAGATGCTCAAGTGCTCAGCAGTTTGCTGGCCATGAGTTTTGCTTGATGTCCTGTAACAGTGCTGCAGTACTTCACACATCCAGCAACCCTGAATATTAATGTGTCCAAAAGGCTATTACATAAAATCTGAGAAACCCAAAGTATTTCATTAACTTTAGCCTGTTTATAACTTCATTTTTTCTGTTCTTAGCTGTATTTGAGTCTTTCTCTTGACTGTTAACTGGTTATATTCAGTGTCCTGGTTACCAGATTTACCAGTGGGGCTTATCTGCTCATACAAATGTAAATAAAGGATAATAAATGTGCATTTCCTGTATCAGCCACATTCATAGACGTTTGGGGATGACTTCATGCTTAACAATGGTTGGTTGGCATGTAATTAAGGTCTTTCCATTTTCCTGTTATTTTTGGTTGTTTTAAAATGTGTTTAAACTTGAAAAAATTGAACCCAAATTTTAAAAAAGTATATATTTTTATTATTAAATCCTGATGATTTTTCAGTGGTGGGAGGCCAAAATATTTTACATGCAGGAAAAACCCTGTTCATCTTTGACAACTGTCCCCATAATGGACACATTTCCCTGTTAAGTTGTTCAGAAGAATGTCCTTCAGCAGCGCGTTCAGTAAAAATCACTGTGGGTTCAGTGTTATTCTTTGGGCTCAGGTGAGGAAAAGGATCAGGTAGAGCAGCTCATGGAGTCAGTGGCATTCGAAGCAGAGGAGGAGCATCTGGAGTGCTTCCGCTGTGATTTAGGCTTCTGGGATGCCTGCTACACGACTGAAACCAAATGCAATCTCGGGGAGCACTGCTACACAGGCCGGGGGAGGGCAGGTGTGTGTTTACCAAATAATATACGACACGAGAAATGATGTGAAGGTTATTGGCTATAAAATACACACTGATCATGGCTCTATGCTACTGCCCTGTCTCCCCAGCTGATAGTTTGGATATAAAGATGCTGGGGTGTACCCAGGCACAGGAGTGCGAGGTGGAAATGACCTTTGAGATCTTTCCAAACAACACCATCTTTGCGATGACCAAACACTGCTGCGACACGCCCTTCTGCAACTCAGCGAGCAAACTTTCCATCTGCACACTGATGTATGTCACCGTGGCTTTAACTACCTGGCTTACTGAAGAATCAGCATCATCATAATAAAGTAGCACTTGTTTATTATATATTACAGACTGTGTGACGTGATGCTGAAAGGACTTCAACCATATGATGAAGAAAAACTGCCAGATTTACAGAACTTTTTTATGAATGACTAAGAAGACGTTGGATAATTATAGCATAAAAGATAATTTATTATATATTATAGCAACCCTGTTTGGTGTTACATTTCATATTTTTGAAGTGTGAATATGGTACTTAAACATAAAAAAATTGCAGTTTTTTTTTGTTTTGTCTTTTTTTGCTACCACATAAGTTTCAGTGTTTCTTGCAATAAAGGTTGTGTCATTGTGTATTCTGCCCCAGCGTTCTTCCAACACCAACCCAAAACATTTAGGAATGAATGAACGGACTGACCACGCAGTACAGAAGTGTGTTTGCAGCAAAGCCTTAAGCATTCAGCTGCAGTTCAGCAAATCTCCAGCAGAGGGCAGGAGCTCTTCCTTCAAGAACCTCTGCACATTCAAATCTTTGTCCTCCAGATTCAGGCTAAGGAACTTCTCCACAACAAACTGGCATCTGTTGCCCACAAACAGAAACATGTATTTTTCACACACTGCTTCTAACTGTGTGTCACTTTATGCTGCTTAAGTTTAGCAAACCTCTTTGTCTGTTCTTCCAAGGATGCTTTTTCAGTGCGTTTGATGGGCCTTCCTGCCCTATACAGCTCAGACACCTTAAAAAACACAAAAATCAGTCAGTCTGTCAGCCTATTTCTGTATGTGTACGTGTGTGTGTGTTTACCTCCACTGCTCTCTGTACAAGGGAAGTTGGCAGGCCTGCCAGTGTAGCAATGTTGGCAGCATAGCTGGACTGGCAGATCCCTTCCTTCAGTTGGTACAAAAACACCAACTCATCTCCGTCCACTGCTGTCTCTAGGGTCTAACACACACAAACACCCATACCAGACGCACACATATACACAAATGATTAGTCATACTTGTGAAATGGGGTAAAACAAATCTTATTACCTAATCGGTCATTTGGATGTTTCCGTTGTAAACATTTTTTGTAGCACTTTAGTTTACCATTTTTAAACTTTACATAAGTTTTTTTTAATCACTCTCAAAGTTTCTCAGTACCAGAAGAGACAGCAGGGCCGAGGATGGTAACAAACTCAGCTGCACCACACTGTGGAAGTTAGTAGCCACCAGAACGTGAGGAACATCCCCCAGGGCTTTCCTCAGCCAGTAAGAGATCGATGCAGCCAGCAAGGACAGTCCGTCCACCTGCACAGGTGACAGTGGGATGCTATCAGGAAAAAATGGGACCTCATTTTTAAATTTGTGGATGAAAAAAGTCCACCCACCAGATGCCCTCCTTGCTCTTTGTTCAAGGTGTTAGTAAAAGATGTCAGTTTACTTAATGCTAATGTTTTTTTTACTGGCTTTAATCATCCAACAGTAATAAATATCACACTCACAGGTACACCTGTTCATCTGCTCGTTAATGCAAATATGTAATCAGCCAATCACATGTAGACATGGTCAAGAAGACCTGCTGAAGTTCAAACTGAGCATCAGAATGAGGAAGAAAGGTGATTGGTCTGAAATGGTCTGAAAAAGAGAAATTAACATACAGCTGTCCTGTATATTAACATTAAACTGATTCACACAGGCTCACCAAAGTTGTACAACTGAAAATTTGAAAATATTTTCTGATGTGTTGCATCTCGGTTTCTCCTGAAGCATTTGGATAGTAGGGTCAGAAGCATAAATAACATGAAAGCATGAATCCATTCTGCATTGTATCAGTGGTTCAGGCTGCTGCTGGAGGTGTAATTGTATGGGGGATTATTTATTGGCACGCTTTGAGCTCCTTGATACCAACTGACATTAAAATGCCACAGCCTACCTGAATATGCTGACAATGTTCAATTCAATTCAATCTGATTTATATAACATCAAATCACAACAACAGTGCTTTATTATAATACAGAGAAAACCCCAACAATTAGACGACCCCCTATGAGCAAGCACTTGGTGTCAGTGGTAAGGAAAAACTCCTGTTAACAGGAAAAACCAGGCTCAAAGAGGTGCAGCTATCTGCTGTGACCCACTGGGGGTGAGGGGAAGAAGACAGAACAAAAGGTACACTGTGGAAGAGAGCCAGAGATTAATAATAACAACTAATAATTAAATGCAGATAGAGAGTGAAAAAGGGTGAATGAACCATGACCATATGAATTTCTTTATGATTCCAGTGTACCCATAGCAGATTCATATCATGGATGTGCAGCTGAAAGATCTGCAGGAATGTATTTATCGGTGCACCCAGGAATGTTTATATCCATGTTTGGATACCTGAAACAATTACAAAGGAGTAACGTAACAGCAGCAGCAGATAAGATCAGCAGACGTAGATCTGTTCAGGGGAAATTCTGTCTTTTTTTCCACGGGAAGCAAAAAGACAAAAAATACACTGAGAAAGTCAGGCATCACCCGGTAATTTATGCATGCTATCAGGAGGGAGAGTTCAGTTTCTTTTTCCTGATTTTTTGAAAAGTTTTTGGCCAAACCAGAGAAAGAACCATGATTACAAAACTGACACATCCAGCAGTTTCATAGTGACATTAGATTTATTTAGGATAATATTCAATATTTCCTCTTTTTAAATTCACATATCCGTGTGTGTAGCTGTCCAATGCCCCTCTGTGGCATTTATTGGTTAGTGTGCAGCAAAGTTTTAAGAGCTTCTTTACTGGAAATGACAGCGTTAGAGCAGTGAAAGTGAACAGAGACAGAAAAGCTTAACGATCCACTGAAGCTCATTACAAAGCTTTAAAGGGACTGAGGGGAGCTGCAGATTTAGTCCATTACAGTTGACTAATACTTCAAATTATCAAATTGTTTTCACATTGTAATAATAAAATTTTTATTATACACACATGTTAACTGGATTAAGATGGAAGTTATCCTACACTGATATTTTACTCTTGTTTTTTCTGTTGGTTTCTGCCTCTCACACCTCTGTTTACTCTCTAAATGAACATAACTGGAGCTTCTCATCCCTCCTCAGTGCAACATGGCACACAGAGATGGATTAAAATGCTTTGTGTGTATGTCTGTGTATGGACATACCCCAAAGTCCCAAAACTGCCCGTAGAAGGTGCAAAATAACACTTCTTAGTCTATAGCTCCAAACAGCTGCTGCTATTTTCTTGCTAATAGGTGACACATGTTTGGCTGAACCCAGAGTCTGTTTGTGCTGCAGCTCTAAAATTGTGACTGGTTTCAGGTGCGTAACATTAATGACATAGTGTTTCTCCTTTTACGCTTGTGCATATGTGTTCAATTCACAAAGTGCTGGGACAGTCTGTTCTTACTGTGTTAGTTCCTTTTCCGAATTCATCGATGAGGACTAATGAGTTGCCAGTACTGCTGTTAAGAGCCTGTGCCATCTAGAGAAAAGAGATGCAAACTGTTAGACTACACTTTGCTGTTTATTGTGTGTGTGTGTGTGTGTGTGTGTGCGTGTGTCTCATTGCTGTAGGCAGTGGTTGCTTAAAAAAATTTGACAGGTGGAGAGTGGGAGTGGAGCATGAGAAGAGCAGTGATGAAAGTTCATTTATTTCATTTGTACACCTACACACACACACACACATATACAGAGGGAGCTGCTTGCTTCTGTTCATGAAATTTCTGTGTGGTTTTTTTGTGCGTGAGATACCTGGTTGAGGTCTATCATAAAGGTGCTAAGGCCCACAGACACGGACTCTCTGCTCTGCATGCGCGTAAAGATCCCGTCCACCAGACCAATTTCTGCCTCCTTTGCCGGCACGTCTGAGCCAATCAGAGCCATGAAAACAATCAGACCCACCTGCAAAAATCAAAACAGAAAGCAGGTTAAGTGTTAAATTTTAATAACTGAGCTGTCTCTTTGTTATTTTGGAAATCTAAATATATTTTTCTGATGAGGTTGTAAATTTCAGAGAAATGTCTGATTAAATAACAAATAAAGTAAAAATAGTCTGAAAAGGAATTAGATAAATGTTGTGCATCTTGTCTAAGGTCCAAATGCAGCTGCTGAGAAAAAAAGGCAAATTATGCGCAATAATACTGATTATTTTCATCATCGTGAGTCTCTGACTCACCTTCTGACCACAACAACTCACATAATGACAGGATGGGTCAACGACCAGGTTGACTTCCAAAGTCAGGCGGTTAAGACTACCATGACTTGGATGAGAATGTACACAGAAACATCAGCAGGTAAAGATATAGCTGACTTAGGCAGGAACACAGTGGTATACAGACACGTTAAAAGTGTTGGTGATGCAGCAGCTGACATAAAAAATGAGTAAGTTGATTATTCTGTATGTTTTTGAAATGATTAGTATTAGTATTAGATGTCTTTGTACTTATCAGAAACTGACAGCCCTACCTGTTTGAGGTAGATGCTCTTTCCAGATGAATTGGGTCCGGTGATTATTTTGACTCTGCCCTCCGACTCAGAGCTGTGGAAGGAGTTGGCCACAAACACTGGAGAGCACAGCTCCAACAGTGGGTGCCTGGACAAAAACAAAATCCCCCCAAAACAAACAAACAACAACAGAACAGTAAATACAAAAATGTACACTCTTGTACTGCAGTAACAATTTCCACCTTGTGTGTCAGTGCTTACCTGCCCTGTGTGATCGTTATCTTCCTGTTGCTGGCTAGCTTGGGCGAGGTATAATTGTACTCCTGGGAGGCGCTGCTCATCGCCATCAGACAATCCAGCTCAGCAGCGAGATCAAGCACCTATAAAATGTACACATTAAATGCCTTTAATATCCTGAACAGAAGAGCTATTAGAATCCAACAGACCTTCCTACCTACCTACAATCTTTAGAGAGAAGGTTTTTATTTACACATTCATATCACATTTTGGGAAAAATATGATATGATATATGATTTTGAACACAAGTTGTCAACAAAGAAGCAGACTGTGTTGCCCCTCTTTAATGAACTCAGTATTTCTTTTAAATTACCAAGTTGCAATATGATTAAAAGTTATTAGACTTACATTTTGACCACAAATACATTTGTTCTCAATGCTCATTGTACCCTCAAAAATAATATTGTTTAGAATAGCAGCAGTCAGATAGTGCAGCACTCATTCATCAATAGACAAGTATCATAGTAGTTAAAAAATAACTTGTAATTGGATCAGGGCCTGTTTCATAATCAAAGTAAACAACTCAATCCAACCAGAGGAAGTACACAGTTAATCACAACAAAACCCACCTACACACATCAAAAGCATCACTTTGATGCCAGCAATCACTTAAACAGAGTGGGAGTCATGTGTTAAACCCTGGAATCTGCATATACACAGCGATGAACACAAACCTTACAGAGGGAATCGCTCCTTTTAAGGACTGCGCTCTGCAACTGTGTCATTACTGCCGTCTCCATGTCTGATAAATAGAAGGTTTGTGATCAAGGTAGTATCTTGAGAACCGCACAGTTTATCCCTCATAAAAATGTCAGAAACATGCCTGTGATGTGACTGTTCTGTGGGTGAAAGTAAAAGACCTCTAATGTCGCAGTGCAAGTCTCCGAGGAGCCCATCGAGCTCCCTGGTTCTCTGGCTGCGGTAGTGGAGCCGGTCCTCTGAAACAAACTAGCCCACACACAGACATATATAAAAAAAATATACTGTATATATAGAATAAACACCACAAAAGTGTGTAAATAAAATGTGTGTAAATAACACGATCATGAACATACCATAAAATCAAGTCCCTCCATCTCAAAATCCTCTTTCTCTACCATACTAGGCAGTCGAGGCACAGACAGCAGGAATCCAAGCTGTACAGAGAGTTTCACACATAAAAGGTACTGAGATATAAACGCATGATGGTCCAGAGTAATAATTTCTTCAATATCTGATCATCAATAAATCAAAGAAATACTGCAGTATACAGTGCTGTGAAAACGCATCTGCCCCCTTCTTGATTTCTTAGGGGGGTTTTTTTTGCATATTTTTCACAGCTACGTTTCAGATCATCAGACAAATTTTAATATTAAACAAAGTTAATGTCAATAAATACAAAACTAGACCTGCTGAATAAAGAAATCACTAAAACAGAATGTGTTTGACAAAGTGAAGTGGGCTAAAAGATCTCATAAAGCAACACACCATGTCAAACTCTAAAGAAACAGCTGAGAAACAAAGTCGTTGACATCTATCTGTCTGGAAAAGGTTACAAAGCCATTTCTAAAGTTTTAGGACTCCTGCGAACCACAGTGAGAGCCATTAACCACAAATTAAGAGTGCTGAACCTTCCTAGGAGTGGCCAGCCTACCAAAATTACTTCAAGAGCTCATCGACGACTCATCCAGGATGTCACAAAAGAACCCAGAACAACATCTACTCACTTGCCTCAGTTAAGGTTAAAGTTCATGATTCAACAATAAGAAAGAGACTGGGCGAAAATGGCATCGAACACCCCTGCTCAACAAAAAGATCACAAAGGCTCATCTCACATTTGCCAAAAAACATCTTGATGATCCCCAAGACTTTTAGAAAAATATTCTGTGGACTGATGAGAAAAAAAGCTAACTTTTTGGAAGCTTTTAGTCCTGTTACATCTAGCGTGAAACTAAAACAGTATTTCATTAATAGAAAATATCATACCAACAGTCAAACATGTTGGTGGGAGTGTAATGGTCTCGGGCTGCTTTGCTACTTCAGAACCTGGACCTTAAAAAGGTTGTTCATGCTCAAATACTCTACAATATGGCTGAATTAACATAATTTAGCAAAAATTACCCCACAGTGATGTGAAAGATTCACTGTGAGTTATTGCACACACTTGATTGCAGTTCTTGCTGCCAAGGACGCCACAAACAGTTATTAGATTTAGGGGGCAATTACTTTTTCACACAGAGCCTGGTAGGTTTGTTCCCTTAATAAATGAAATCATCATTTAAAAATTGTGTTTTGTATTTACTGTTTATCTTCGTCTAATATGGAAATTTGTTTGGTCATCTGAAACATGTAAATGTGACAAAAATAAGAAGTCAGGAAGGGGGAAATACTTTTTTGCAGTACTGCATGACAGATGAATTCGTAAAAAAAGTTCTGAGAAAGCTTTGTGTAAGCCAGAATTAAATCTCGGACCAGAGGGATGTAGATGACACAGCAGGATGGGATTCGAGCATCCAGGTGTTCAAGTTCTCTTCTGGCAACATCTGTCAGGAAGTCAGAGAGCCCCATCATCCTCCTCTTCTCTGGAAGAGGGAGAGTGTAATTATGGGTTTGGGTCAACCGTCATGCAAAGTTCACATGGGCTTACAACTAAAACAGGCATTTACTCTCATCAATGGCAGGATCCACATTTGGTTTGACTGTGAAGCGGTTCTCCGCCAAGCTGACTTCAAAATCCACCTACATCACACATCAGAAGTCTATTAACACTTAACAAAGGCGCCAAATGTGATTAAGACAATAGGTGTGATTTCATGGAGGAACTCACAACTCTGTTGATGAGGGAGGTGATATAGTTGAGATCATCAGAGAACCCTTCACTGATATCACGAAACAGCTGAATGGACTGAGGCAGGTGACGCGCTGTGTCCCTGATACACACTGCGCTGTACACCGTCTGACAAACACACACTTTGCTGAACATTTAAGAGAACCTGTCACATGGAAAAGGTGTGCTTAGTAAAACTGTCCTGTAGCTCCAACCTTGTAGAGGCTCTGCCAGTCAGTGACTTTGGTGTGAGAGAGAGTCATCCGCCTTAGAAGAGTCTACAGCACACAGGAACAAACTGGATTCAGGTGGTTGTCATATCAGTGCTCAGGCGATGAGTCCATAGGTAAGGGTGTAATTCAGTGAAAAATGCTAGACTTGTTACAGGGATGTTTCTAATGTTGCGTAGCGATGACTGCAGGGTTCTCAGGGGGTCCGAGTTCCGAGGAGACGTGAAGAAGCGTATCACTTCCTGCCTCCTTTGTAACACCTTCAGATCCTGTGTAGGCCGCAGAAACCACTGACTGACAGAAGACAGGATGCCACAGGAGTAGTACAAACAAACAACCCTCAAGAAACCACAGTATGTTGTCAAAATGCAAAATTAGCTGCAAATAAGGTGTTTTACCATCAATATTCAATACTACAAAAATACAGCATTATTATACTAGTAAAAAAACCAAACAGTGCATCTTGTCTATAAATAAAATCTGCTTTATACAAACTCAAATTTCACACCTTGCAGAACTTCAGCGCTACAGTTTGTTTGTAAAAATACATGAAAGAAACTTGACTGTTTATTTTTTGTTGCTTTGATAGTGTTTGTAACTGTGTAGGTGTCATGGTCCTGGGTCTGACCCAGCGTTTTGAGTTTATTCTGTATTTTTGAGCTTCTTATGTAAGGTTTGTGATTATAAGTTCTTGCGTTATTCTTCTTTTAGGGTCTAGTTGAGTTTAGGTTAGCCATTATTTATCATCTGTCTCCATGGTTTTTGTGTTTTGTTTCTTGTATCTTGTCATGTGTTTTAGGTCTGTGTGTTCCATATTGTCAAGCTTGTGTTGTGGTGTCTACCTCTCCATGTTTCCTGGTTTATTTTGAAAGGGTCTTGTGTTTCTTTATTCACTTGTGTTTAGTTTCACTTCCGCCGTGGCGTCATTATTTTCATTCTAGTCAGCTGTTTCCCCATGTGTTTCCACTTCCCCTGATCACCTCCTGTGTGTATTTAAGTCCTCTGTCTTCCTTTGTTCATTGTCAGGTCGTCTG
>VVHJ01017767.1:3043-14611 GCA_015107715.1 Tylochromis polylepis
CTCCCAGCAGTGAGAAGAGTGTGGACTTTGACTCAGGTTACTCTGAAGCTTCTTGGCATGATGAAGGCGTGGTGCTGAGAAGGACCAGAAACATACGAGTCTCTTCTTCTGCCTGTCTCCGCACAAACAGAGGACCTTCTGGTCGCATCCGACCCAAATCAACATCAGACGCCTGTCTGGAGCGCTGGACATCTTTCGAGGCCAGTGAGCAACAGGACTGGACAACATTGCTGCTGAGCCGCAGCAGGAACAGACAGCCCTTGGTTCTGGGTGACAACAGTTTTGCTGACCTAATAAAGAATTGGATGGACCTACCAGAGCTCCCTGAGCCAGCAGAACAAAAGCCCAATGCAGGCCGACGTCTTGCCAAAGACATTCTGGTTAACATGCGCCGACGACTTGCAGGGGTGTCCAAAGGTGTGGAGATGAGGCAGAGGCCAGGAGACTCCACCAAGGGCTGCAGGGCTGCAGAGGCTTCTAAACGAATGTCCTGTCCTGTGGGACTCCAAGGACTCAAACCTTTCTTTCACCAGTCCCACACAGGTCTACATACACTGGACACTGATTTTTACCAGTTCACTGCTCTCATGAAGACAGGGAGCCGGCAGCCCATCATATGCAATGACATCATTGGCTACATCTGAAGACTGTACCAAGACTGTACCTACAGACACCAGTTTCAAAAGAACTATTTTTTTTTCAGTGTTTATATTTCTGGAATAAAAGCTTATTATTTTTATTAGTAGTATTATTATTTAATACTAATTTGTCCTGTTTGTCTGAGCAGTGCTAAATACAAGAATATTAAAAATGTACAAAAATCAGTGTTTTGCATTCAAAGTCTTTTAATCATTTTAAAGCTTCATCATCATAGCAGTATTTTGTCAACTTTTGACATACATAAAATGACTGAAATGCTTTGATTAATTTTAAGAAATACAAATATATAATTATTGTATCACACCAATTAGTTAAACAAACAGAAAACAAATACAATACAAGGTTTATGAACTGTGTAAAGGGCACAGAGTTTCCAGCATATTTAAAAAACAAAAAAAAACAGTCGTGTGCATCAAAAATTGTGCAGTATTGTTCAAAAGTCTTGAGCCACTTATTTCCTTTTCTAGGAAAGTCTAAATTAGATGCAGTTTATTGAAACATGTGCATATGGAAATACATTATATAAGGCAACTGTGGAGAGGCAGATTCATGACTGTTACATTATGTGTTTGTCTATCCAGGTATGCTTTTCCTGCACTGGCAGTGTGTTTGGCATCACTCTCATGCTGAAAAAAAATGAAGCTATTGCCAGTCAGATGGTATTGGATGGTGAATCAAATTCTGATGATTCCATCAGGATAATTTCAGTTCATAATTCCATGTCTGAAATGCAGTCCCAAACCATGACAGGTCATAATACCTGTTTCCAATAACTTTAAGTCCAGTTCTTGTGTAATTTAGCATAACTCAGCATTTTTTGCCCTTTTCCCTTTCTTAAGAAGGCTTCTTCACAGCGAACAGTAGGTAGATCAACTGAAGAGCCAGACATATCTCTCAGGTCCTGTGTCAAGTTTTTGCTGGACTTTCAGATGCTGTTCATCTGCTGTAGATAGTTTTCGTAGGTCTGTCACTTCTTCTTTTGTCCTCCACTTGTCCAGTTTCCTCAGATCTTTGAAGGGCACACTGCGCATCATGCAGAGATATGCCAAATTGTCAGCTAATAGCTCTTTAGGAATCATCTTGTTGTGGCAAAAATACTATTTCACGACTGCCAAACGATGTCATCATTGGCATTTTTTCATAGATTCAAATAAAACAACAAATTTTGTGTGTTTGTGACAATCTGCTAGTATCTAAAGTGCCTAAAGATACAATTTAAATTGGTTCTCTCCTAAGTTGTCTGTTATATGTAGGCGCTACACTAGTTTATCCATTGAGTTAGGTTCCCTTTGTATGCTGAAATAGGTCATAGATTAGTGTAAAGTGGATTAAAACAGTCAAGGACTTGAAAATGAGTAAAAAGGCATCCAATGGCCAAGTAAAAACTCTTCAGAAAGCCTGGAGAACTATTACTCAAGACAACTTTGAAAATTTGGAGAACATCTGGCTCCTTGGAAACAATATATATAAAGAAATGCGAGGTGGCTCAAGAGTCTTGTACAGTACTGTATGCACAATACTAGCAGAGAAAGAACATTTTATATGATGGTTAAGGAACTGAAGTCTGTTCATGAAATACACAGAAATAACTTGTTCCTCAAAAAGGCATTTTATTGTTCCAACTGAATGTAATCACAAATTGTATCATTATGCAAATTACAAGGGAAAGTTGAAGACATATATTAAGTAGTTGCAGAGAAAATTACAGAGCTGTTTCGCATTATATAAATCAAATTTAGACAAGAGCATCAAGAGCGTGCTAATAATGTCAGCCTGTTAATGTGAGGGTGTGGAGTGAAACATTGAGGCTGCAGAAAGGGGCGGGGAATGTACAGAAGCAAGCTGAGGACAGATGAAACCCATCTAGATGACTTTGGCTTTTCCACTCTGAACATATGGCAGTATATCTTCCATATCCATAAACGCTGTGCACAGCATGACCTTAACTAAAGCCTAATTACTAACACTGGCTCAGTAGTGGGAGATCTATCATGTATGTCTTTGCAACTTCACAACTTCTCAATATCACTTTTCAAAAGATTAACTTTTAATGTAGGTCAAAACATTCTGGTAACAAAACTTTAGGTAAAAGAAAGAAAGTGCACTTTGCCAAGATTCCTCATTTTCCATATAATGATTTATAAATCAATATATCAGTGTTTTTTAAGTATAGTTCATTAACACAACAAAGAATGTAGTCTAACAAAAATCAAAGTATGCCATTTCAGTAATTTAAAAACACAAGGAATAAAAACATAGAAGAAAACCATTCAAATATCAAGCTCAAGTAATAAAATCTATTCATTTTTAAATGATAGGTCCTGAGAATTCCCCTTGTTACACAGCAGCAGATCCATGCAGCTCATATTCACTGAAACTGTACCGATGGTATCACAAGTAAAGGTATCTGATCGTTGGGACTGACTCACAATCCTCGTCTTCAGAAAATGACGGGATTAATTCCAGCATCTTCTTATGTGGAGGGATGTCTTCCTTTGTTACCTCCTTTACTACATCAGACACTCTGCAAAAAAAAAACAACTTCATAAGCTATTCTAAATAAAAATGTGGAAATCAAATTTTGTGTTGAACAACTGCATATTCTCACTATTAATCAGCTGCTCCTACTAATACCCCTTTTGTAGTATATATCTCCACATAGCTTTACATTGCATGGAAAATTTTAAACATAACTAATAACTAGCAGATAGAAGAACATTAACCCCAGTAACAAATGCATTGTCCAAGTTTTTATGTTCCCTTTTTACTGGTCCAACATAGGAAGCTCTGGACAGGGTGACTGCACAGGAAGTGAATATTCCAGAGGACATTTATCTTGTATGGTCTGCTGTCCACATGGCCGGCAGTCTGCACCTCTCTCTCCCCTGTAGGTTAACCTAATCATAACAACAACACCAGCTCCCCAGAGACTTGAGCTTCAAGTACTCACAACATTATTTTAGCAGACGGGACTAATAATCGAATATCTCAGTTTACCCAGTGAGCTATTGCCTGTAAAGTTTGGAGCTGAAAAGTGATTTATTACATTTCCCTCCTACTCGCTTCAAGGAATCGAAAAGTCCTGCAGGGTCTTTATTTAACTGATAAGGAGAGTTTGCAGCACGAGTCATCTGATTTATTTTAAACACCCTGGAGCTAATGAAACATGCCTTTAATTTGCTGCGGCACTGAATGGGTCAAGCACCATAGCTTCTTCTAAAATGCAGAAAAAGAATGTCACACTAATCTTACTCTTTAACTTCATTCCTCAACAAACAGAAGGAAACCCGAGGAGGAGTTTCAGTCATCTGTGTTTAGTGATGCGTGTTAGTGTGTCAACGTGCTCTCTCCTCACTGGCTAGGAGGAAACACCTCTAAACAAACAGGAGACTGTTGCTTATTGTGATTGTTTATATGTGCAGTAAAGGTCATGCAAAGTTAGTGATAGGCAGTATTGTACTGTATCTATGTTTTAAGACATACCTCTTCCTCAGCCTCTCTCTGTGTCCATCGAATAAGACAGAACTTCCATAGAAAAGACTGCAGACAGTCAAGTTACACTTTTCCTGCACGAAGACAAATAGTTGAGATTAAATTTGTAGTACAGTATAATAAGCACAACAAACCACGACAGTAAACACAGATAGAGTGCATGCAGTAAACAA
The DNA here is from genome assembly GCA_015107715.1 of Tylochromis polylepis. Classification (NCBI taxonomy): domain Eukaryota; kingdom Metazoa; phylum Chordata; class Actinopteri; order Cichliformes; family Cichlidae; genus Tylochromis; species Tylochromis polylepis. The sequence continues at coordinate 7,369 of VVHJ01017767.1, forward strand.
AAACTGATGTCCTTCTGCAAGAACACCAGTCTGCAGAGCTGAAAGTCTGCAGCAGTTCAGGAAACTCCACAAGCAAACTAAGGAAACCCAGTGGTTAAAAGGTTAAAAAAAACTGGAGCACTAGGAAGACGTGCCAATTTATTTTCCCTTTGCTTCCTCAGAAAAAAACAAATCCAACACCATCAATATATCATATACCATATGTGTGGTGGCCTGGGTTGGTGTCCTGTGCTCAGATGTTCTGGTTGAAACAAACATATCTCAAATGTATTATGAAAATAATGACTCAGAGATCAAATGTACAGTGTAGAAAAGTAATAACGATTGCACTAAAAAACAGGAAGAGTTTGCATGTTGGTTAAAATCAGAGTTACAAAGGGATGTTATAGATGGGTTTTCCATCACTGCATTCTAGGATATGACATTCAGGTCAACAGTCAGCTGTACCACTCTATCTGAGATGGAAGTGACATCCTGAAATTAAACAATTTGACATTCCTCAAAGTAGAGGACTGAATTCAGTATCACTTGTTGCTCTTGTCTTTTGTTACTGGTGATAAGATGTACAACCCACACCATGGTTAAAGTACAACAGTGTCAAGGTTGCCTTTAACCAAAGCATGGCTCTATTCTCAACTGCTGAGAGGACCAAAAAGGTACAAAAACTGTGACAAAAACAGTGCAGAAACAGGAAAATGCAATAGTTATGACAAGTTTTTCAGTTAGACTGCTCACTGCATGACTTTTTGGATATTGTTTTTGAAAGTAGTGTTTTCCTAATAAAAGGAGTAATTCCTGTTTACTTATCAAAGCCACTCTTTAACCAACTACAAATTTCAGCAGCAAGAAGGTTTTTATTCCCTAATGCTTATTCACTTTCACACTTTAATTCTTATTTCTCTGAGAAGGTAAGTGTAAAATAGCAAGTCACATTATACAATGGGTACTGTGTGGAATGGAGAGAGGTGGAAAGGTTAATACAAAAATCATGTGTGTGTACTCAGCAGCACCAACTGTAAAGAAAGTGTGTTTCCTTGCTGAAAGAAATAAGAAGGCCATACCCTGATACACTGGAACAGTTCCTCCAAGGTCATTTCCTGCTGACCACTTCTTCTGCCCTCAACGAGGAAGTCATCCCACAGGCTGAATTTCTTTCCTGCAACCTGATGATAGACATATTACATACAGCAACACTCACATGGACAAAGATGACAGACAAAGTACTGCTTGCTATGAGGGATGTGCAGAAAATGGTTAAGTCCATAACAAGAGTCCTGGATGCTCAAAGACAGAGAGACTGCATTTTTCATTGGTAAAGCAGCTGAGAACAATCAGCACTCTAGAACCAGCCACACTAAGGTCAAGAAGGTTCTTCCTCACATATGATGAAGGGCACTTTTCTCAAGTTACATCTTTGAAACTTCACAGTTTACGATCTGCACCAGTAGAATCCACATATCCATGTAATATTGTGTGTTTGAGGAAAATAAAATGTTTGCATCTTTATAAAAGTTAAAAATCAAAACTCTGTGCGAATATAAATGTGCTGAAAGAGACACAACACGGGAATTTCTCCACAGCCTGCCAGATTGTACTTCACTTTGTTGAAATTTTAATGTTGAGAGACTATTTTCTTTCTGTAGTTTTTGAGTCTTTGTATAAAGACATCCATTCTTTGAACTCTTCTGATTTCCACTGTGAGGACCATGCCTTAAAGATATTCAAATATATTTGCACAATTTGATTAAGCATATTAAGCACATTGAGTAAAGTTTAGACTAAAATTCAAGCTGATTTGAATAGATTTAATATTAGCTGCAGTTATGTGTATGAGACAATCGGCAACCTTTCCAAATTTCCTTAAATGGCCACATTAAGGTTGAGTTAATTGGCACTTAAGACAATATACTAAAACAGATTGGAATGTTAATAGTTTTGCTGGTATTATATCATTATATTGAGCAGTGGCCAAAGTGAAATGATTGATCTGATTTATTTTTTATAGTCTACAATACAACAAGGGCCAAAAACAAAAAGCACTGCCTTCAAACCGCTCACTCTCTCATGAGATCAGATTGTAAATTAAGTTATTTATAGGGTCAAAAGGATTAATCTTTGACTTTGCACACTGAGACAGATTAATTAAATCTTTGCAAGCATAAACACTGCATTTGCCACTGGACCTGTTGTTCATCACTTGGCACTATATGTGTACCCTAAACATGATAATCCACATATATAAGACCTAAGGAAAAAAACATCACCTGATGGAAATGGATCAGAAATCCTCATGTGCAGAAATTAAGTCAAACATGTCACGTAGTCAGACGACTCTGCTCACATACAGACGCTGTCTGCTAGGAGAAGTTGTGAAGATCAAAAGTTGGCTCGAGCTGAGAATACCAAAACTCTGGCTGAACCTGGGTCCAATTATCTCTGCTTCAGCAGCCAAGGGGAACTTTTTGACTAGCCCTTACAACTCCCACCACTTATGGGGTTTGAGGTTATGGAGACACACTCGAGACATACTTTTACCCAAGTCTCACTGGATGTCTATGTCCTTTGTCCCAGTTTTCAGACAAAGCACACTTTTGTAAATGGACTAAGACTTAAATACTTTTCTACTCTATTTGAGCAGTTAAAATGCTTTCTTGCATTTTGTTTGCAAGATGTGCATCATAAGGGTGGACATGTCAGCTTATTTTAATGTGTGACTAGCATCAATTGTTAGTACAATCCTAAACTATTCACAGACAGAACAAGAACTAGAACCTGGACACATCTAAGAAAAGAGGATTCTTTTATGACCTTGCTCATGCAACATCACTGTTGGATTGTAAAGCAGATCGTGTGTTTTCAGTGTACCTATGCGTTTGTGTGCAGTTGCTCTTTTTTCACAATGCAAAGCAGGCATGCGGTCTATTTTTATTCCCACTCCTCCTTTCCTCTCTCGCAAGTCTATCACCCAACTCTGGGGGGAACTCGAAGCCAATCAGCTACCATGGTGACGTCAGCTATTCACAGTATAACAGGAGTGAAAAAATAAACAAGAATGCTGGAAACTAACAGGCCACTGGAAACAATTACAAATGGTTTCCCACAAGCACAAATGCAATATCTTTCTGTCATGGAACTTCCGCAATAAAAACAAAAATGCCCCCACAAAACAGTTCTTTCCGGGGAACCAAACCAATGTGAATCAGAAAGTTATTCTTTTTGCCTTAAACTGAATTGCCAGACTGGGGACACTGTTAAGACACTTTTAGCTGCACTTCTGAAGTGGTTATAATTAAACGGCATTAAACCCACTTATAATGGATAGTGCATATACAATAAAAGCTGGGAAAGGTCGTCTTGAGGTTAGAGTTTAGAATTGCTGTCTGACAGTGCCTCTGTTATGTTGAGAATAGTGCAAATGACAAATCTGTCCCAAGTGTTACTTGGTGGGTGATCACAGCTGCACATATTCAGTTGAGACTTGTAGTTGAGTATCGAGTTGTTGAACCTCAAAAACACTTTATTGAGGATTTAATACTGGCTATAAGTGTGCTTTTAGGTTTACTGTTGTGTGTCTATTGTCATATGTGTACAAATTAAGATGTTGTGTGCAGTCTAACTTCAGGAGATGAGAATGAAGTAAATAGCTATTTCATGAACGTGAGGGACATAAAGTCAAATTGATGAACATATGGTAAACATACAGCATATAATTTTTTTTTCATCTGCTCTATAGCCTGTATTCTAAAGAGGTTCAAACCTCCCCATAAAACATGAAAGAAGCATTTTTTCCAGAACAAAACCAGACTTATTTTCATGCTTCGTGTTTAATATTTCTGGCTCTGATCTGTCCTCCCCCTGCTTTTCATTCTCATTCTACAGGGCCCTTCAAACAATCTATGTCTGTGAGGCTGTTTTTGTTTTAATGAAATAAAGCTTTTCCCAAATACTCTCTCAGTGTTTGTGACTTCTCCATCATTAACTACAATACGTGACGTAAATTCTCTCTCCATGCGTAGCGTGTTCAGATATGAAGTTCCCCAGTATCTGACATTAACAGCCAAACGTGCAGGCTGCTTCCTCTTGTTGACAGGAAGGCCAGTGATCCCCCCTTCTCTTCCTGACAGACAGTATTTTATCTATCTGAAAACAGGCCACATACAGAGCCAAAAACATACACACATTTTCTGATTTTGTATTACTGTAAACAGAGCATGGGACTAAAAAAGAACAAAAAAAACCACACAATAAATAAATCCTCACCCCCTTATTAAGTATAAAATTAAGCAGCTGATTCCAAAAGATATAAACGTGTATTATCACATCAACATACAGTACTGTGCAAAAGTTTTAGGCAGGTGTGAAAAAATGCTGTAAACAAACAATGCTTTCAGAAATATAAATGATTGTTTATTGGCCCCAAATGTATTCTGCAGCAGGACAACGACCCCAAACACACAGCCAACGTCATTAAGAACTATCTTCAGTGTAAAGAAGAATAAGAAGTACTGGAAGCGATGGTATGGCCCCCACAGAGCCCTGATCTCAACATTATTGAGTGTATCTGGGATTACATGAAGAGACAAAAGGATGTGACGAAGCCTACATCTACAGAAGATCTGCGGTTAGTTCTCCAAGATGTTTAGAACAACCTACCAGCCGAGTTCCTTCAAAAACTGTGTGCAAGTGTACCTAGAAGAATTGATGCTGTGTTGAAGGCAAAGGGTGGTCACACCAAATATTGATTTGATTTTTTTTGTTCATTCTTTTGTTCATTCACTGCATTTTGTTGACTGATGAAAATAAATGATTAATACTTCCATTTTTGAAAGCATTCCTTGTTTACAGCATTTTTTCTCACCTGCCTAAAACTTTTGCACAGTACTGTAGGTGATTACTGACATCAATATGGCCCACAGACAAAAACAACCTTTTAGCAATACATGTAAGCAAGTGGGAAATAAAAAGTCATCTCAAAGTAAGCTATTTTTCTGTGTGTACACTTTGCAGAGTGACATGAAAAGGTCAGAAGGACCTGGCTGCATCACAAAGTGTTATTTCTAGTGAGTCAGCACAGTATTAGACTCTTTAAAAAGGACAAAAAACCCCACAAAAGTAGACCAAGATTGCCAAGGTCTGAATCAACAATCAAAGGCTTAATATCACTGGACACAAATTAGTGTAAGTTTTCTGGACCTGCATGTTTTGGTTTCAGTCACTGTTAACTCCCTAGGGCTGTTAACAACATATGAAATGATAAACAATACAGTCTTGTGTGATAACATATGCAATTGATTGATGGAGCCCAAAATTAGACCCCTGCATCTACAGATATGGGAGCAGGCGTGCAGTATGAGGAAGTTTACCTCATGAACCTGATAAGGAGTTAAAAGGAATCCCAATCTAACTGAAGCACACTTTTGCTGGTAATTCTGCACAGACCCATGCATTTGAAGAAAAATCATAATGTGTTGTTCATTACGTGTATTTCAGTCTTGCCCTTTGAGACAATGAGCACTTTTGGAGACAGGAAGCAACCAGTGACCAGTACAAAAACGTTGATAAACCCTCCTACTTTCAGCCTGCCACAAGAACCACTTCTGCACAGGCACACTCCTGTCTCAGCTTCACTTGCTGGCAAGAATCCCAACAGTGGAAATATTTTTACAACCCATTGAGGCTAGAGGCCTGTTCCTTCAAAGGCATCTATTTTCCTTTAGAGGCCCTAAAAGAGAGCTTTAGAGGAGGCAGATGGAAGATCTGTGTGGTCTCTTTAGATCACATTTTCATTTTGATCTCTTTAAGCTTCCTGTAGCTTTCCTTTTACAGATATTCTGGTAGCATTTCAATAAGACCTAAATTAGAAATTATAGGATATAGAGATAGCTCAGGCTAAGCAGTTTGGAGAAAGGTTAGAGGGGCAAAGCTGAGATTGTTTGGGCATGTGCAGAGGAGGGATAGTAGACATGTTGGACAAAAGATGTTGGAGAGGTCCATCAAAAGATGATGGAGTTGCCAAGCAGGAAGGAAAGAGGAAGATTTCAGAGAAGGTTTATAGATGTAGTGAAGGAAGTGATATAGAGGTTTAGTGTAACACAGGAGTAACACAAGAGGATGCTAGGGATGAAATTTGCAGTGGCAATAGCTAAAGGGCCCTGCTGAAATAAGAAGATTTCAGCTATATCAAATTCATAACAACCATTATAAAGGAGATCATAGGTCATATAGGTCATATCATAGGTCTTTTTTGGTAGACTGGAAGTAACATTGTGCAATAATGTTACATTTTAAGATGAGGTAAAATGCATTTTCTTGAAAATGTAAAAATCATTCAAAGATACTAGCTAACCCCCAAAGCTACATGCAGGGCTTTGGTGTTAGCTTAGATCTACATACTGCTAAATTTACAATCCTGATTGTAATAATATATCAATTTTCTTAAATGTCATATATTGAATAATATAAATATTAATATCATATCAATAGATAGTCTTTTATTAAAGATTAACTAATACCCAATGTGTTGCTTCATAAACTGTCTCCTGACATGATGATGATCATCCAGACTTCATTTTCTTATCCCCACATTGTTGTCGTCTGCTCTGCGGCACTATTTTCTAAACTTTAAGTTTTTATAGTGGCTTACTTCGTTAACTTGATGCTTGATGAAGATGAAAAATTTTCGCTGACCGTGAAAATACATATTGTATCAAACTTAGAATGTGCACAAACTAAACAAACATAGCATGCGGGCACTAAATTACAAATATGCACGTGTTGAACACAGTTGTAAGGTGGCCATGCAGCGCTCAATTGAACTGTCAAATGTACAAATACATGGGACTGTAGTATTTTTATAAAATATTTGTATACACCATATAGGTGTTGACACTCACTATACAAAGTTTCAACGAGATTGGACCATTCATCCAGGAAGAGACACAAACTGGCCTTTTCCCAAAACCTAGGACGGTTCCTATGTAGCATGCTTCTGACGACCGATGACGTCACAGCGACGCGACGAAGGCTGTCCCAATTCCAAGGATGCTTCACATACGGCGACAAATGCGTCCTTCATGTCCTCGGATTTGAAGGATGGATCAGGTGTATCCTGCATGGTCCCAACCTATCTCCAGTTTCCACCAATGGCGGCAGCTACGGAGGCGGTACAAACGGCAGCGGAGGACAGCTACATTTGTAGATGCAAATTTCTGGGTCACAAAATACACTAAGATATTTCCAGACG
>VVHJ01017783.1:2009-14744 GCA_015107715.1 Tylochromis polylepis
AAAATTTTAATTTATTTTTTTTTTGTTTTTTTTTTATTTTTTTTTTTTTTTTTTTTTTTTTTTTTTTTTTTATTTTTTTTGTTTTTTTTATGTTTGGGTTTTTTTTTTTTTTTTTTTTTTTTTTTTTTAATGAATACACATCAGTCCTTAAAGAGCTGCAGATTACCTGTGTTTTTAGATTTTAGATAAACTACTACTATGTTGAAAATAAGCAGAACTCACTGAAACTTTCACTGTCTTCATTTCTTATGACCATTCTGGTATCATCACAAGTGCTGCAGCAACATCCTGCTCACAGTCTCTCCTGTTTTGACGAACGCATCAGCATTTCTTAGATTTGACTATTTCTTTACGTGCTCTGGCAGGCTATCAGTCTTTCAGGTCTCTGCAAGTTGATTTAAATAGGACTGTACACGAGTGCAGTTCCTTGAAGATTACCTTGCAAACATACATTTATCATCTGAATATTCTTGAGTGTGTTGTACCAGCAGGACATCAAATAAGATATTTGCATAAATCATTTGTATAACTTTCATGTGGCATTTGAGGTACAAAACGTGATGCTGAACCGAAATTAAAACTCTATTTTTTTCTTATGTTTTATTCCAAAATATGTGAAAAATCACTTGTAATAACATAGTCAGGACATCACTAATGTGGTAACCACAGGCACAGACATCCACCCACTTGCTGTTATTTGTGAGGGGCAGCAAATCAGAAGAAAGGCAGCTTAATGAGGGGAGGAGCTAAAACAGAGTTTTTTCAGACAAAGGACAAACTGAGGGGCTACACCAAGACCCATGTAAGGAATAATAAGAATCATTTTGAGCTGTGAATCGTGCAAAGTTACTGTAGAGAAAACCCCCCATGAAGTTTGAGGTCCATTTTGAGTTTTAGCATTTCTGAGTCTGCTTATGTAGAAGAGCCACACAGCCAGTTTGTACAAACATCAACATATGTAGCATTAGGAAGGATATATGGTGACGTATATGAGAAAACCACTCTAAAAAAATACAAGAACAAAGTGAAATAACTCTGTAGTATTAAAGTGGAGGTTGTTCTCTGATTGTTGATTGTACTCATTAACAAACATGAATGGAGGCTTAAATAAATGTAAGTGCAGCCAGTAAGTATTTAGATGCTTTCACTCTTTGTTGTAAATTTGATTTATTAATCGATAAAGCCATTTTACACCCAAATCTATAATAATAGTTAAAATTAAAACATTTTATCTCCTTTACGGGAAGTAAAGCTAAACCTTTATAATAACGTCTGATAGATAATTCTTCACGAGGTCCTCAGAAAACACATAGGCACTCACATGTAAGGACAGTACACTGTGAACTGCAATGTCCTTACTTAACCGATATTTAACTTTTACTTACTCACATCAGCTTATTTGTTTCTTCTTGTATACAGAGGAGTTTTAAGTAACTTCCTCTGACTGTGCTGTGTAAAAAACTGGAATCGCTTCCTCTCTCTGTCGCTTTCTTTCTCTCGCTTTGAAAATAAATAAGTTAACTCCCTGGTTGAAAAATTAAGCCAAAACTGAAGTGACAGAAACTGCAGTTCCTCTAATGTCCACTTGAGGCGCCAACAGTCAGCAAATAAGTCCCTGTAGACTTTCATGTTCGAACGTTAAACTTTACAGCTGAAATAAACATGATTAGAGCCTGCTGGAATTTAAAAAAACAAAAAAAACAAAAACATTTTGACTTCTATAGATAGTTTAATGTTTCACAACAAGGCTATGGGGGGGAGGGGCTTTTTCATAATTGAGCTACTTTGATTTACAGGTGACTCGGCAGCTACCAGCTGTCTGCTAGGCTTCACATCCACAAAGTCTTTTGAAACATTTTTAGTGTAAATATCTGATAAATAATATTACCTGTTTAGTGGCTGACTGTACGACCAACCATTCTGAAAGGTTTATGTTGAAGTTTTGATGAGTAAAATGAATCTGTTACTATCACAATTAGAAGATATGTGCTCATGTGCACAGCTGATAACTTAGTGCTCCAACTTCTCTTACAGTTATGCTCACATCTGGCTTTAAAAACTAACATGGCAAGAGTCAAAACTCTGACGCTGAGGCTTCAAAATGTAAAGTCCAGAAGCCAGTGGGTGACAGTCTTTGGTTTAAACCCTAAATGCCAGCTCAGCATGCTATCTGGGGATCATATGATGGCGCAGCATGTATAGAGAAGTTTCACTCTCATTCAAAACTCCTAGATATTAAGTTTCTGTTACCGACCAAACTTCCCTTTATCCAACTTTCAAACTTTGAAAAAAAAAAAAAAAAAGCATGACAGGACCTCAGAAGAAGAAAGTCTCAAACCAGTGGGTGATGTCCAGATTTCAGGTTAAGTGTAATGATTTAATTGGGTTGTTAAAAACTGGGGTTCGCTTAAGCTGTTTGCATATTAGAAGAAATTCATCACAAGACATCTGGCCACTTGGCGAAATAACTGCTGGTGAGACAAAGTGGGCGGGACCTGAGAGAAATTTTTCTCTATTTGCAGTTGAGTGATGGAAGTGAGTCTCAGTGAGAGTGAAGAATACCTGTGATTGACGTACAACCTGGTAGTAAATACATTAAAGGGTTACCTAGGTAACTGGAGCCTGGAACATCTTCCAGCACACGGTCAGCCACCAGCTTCAAAGCAATAACTTCTATTATTTTATGTGTTTTTTTACAGCAATATTTGGACAATAAAAGTCATAATTTCAGTCTGTTTTAGATAAAAATGTGTAAATACGCTGTACTCAAGGCTGTTACAGTTAAGAGAAATAAACTAAAATCCTAGAATTGGATAGTTGAGCCCAGGAGGCTGGTAACGCAGCTGCGGGCAGGTGGTTAATCATGCCTCCCCTGTCTTAAGAGGCAGGAGGATGCTGGGATGGTGTGTGTGGAGGACTGGAAATGAGAGCTGAAATAGCCTGTGTGAGACAAAATAAAACGGAGTCACCCCAAACTGAGCGCTTCTGTCTGTGTCAGGTGTTCGCTTAACATGAAGTGAACATCTACACATTCAAATTCACTTCCTGTTAGGTATAGGGCACAGCTGTAAACGTTTTCTTTTTTCTTTTTTAAAATTTTTTTAATGGTACATAGACTACGTGTACATGTATGTGAAACACAGCAGTGGAGCTTCTTCGATAGATTTTTCTACAGAGCTATTTTGCTACACCTGCATGTGCAAAACCCATAAAATATGTAAATTGTGTGGTATATTTCATAGGTTTTCAAGCATGTGTCGGCTAAAAAAATATAAGTAAATATATAAAAAAAATTTTTTTAAATAAATAATTGATCCAAATCTTAATGATGCCAAGATTTTCACTGGGAATTTGTGACAGAGGGATAACAGCAAGAGTGAAAGGGAAGGTTTACAAGATGGTAATGAGACCTGCTATGATGCATGGTTTGGAGACGGTGGCAGGAGGCCCAGCTGGAGGTGGCAGAGCTGAAGATGTGAAGATTTTCAGTGGGAGTGATCAGGATTAGAAATTAGAACAGCAGAGGGCCAGCTCAGGTCGGACAGTTTGCATCGTTGGAGGCTTGGACATGTACACAGGAGGGTAGTGGACATATTGGACAAAGGATGTTGAAGTTGGAGTTGCCAGACAGGAGGGAAAGAGGAAGACCACAGAGACATAGTTAAGGAGGTAGATGGCTGCGATGAGTCCTAAATAATAATAATAATTATAATAATAATAACTCACTTGTTTAATGTTGGGCTGTTATAAATAAAAAAACACTCTTCACCACACAGAAAGAGAAGAAACGGCGGAAATGGTCCAACCCATGACTTTTATTTTGATAAGGTGGACTGAAGGCGGAGGGAGGGCGTCGCTCTTGGTGCAGCTGCAGAGCGCAGACAAGCTCAGAGCGTGTTTATCTTCCGTCTTCAGTCGACTTCATTCACTCTACTCACCCGTCGGGAAAACTGCATTCAGCACAGAAGCCGGACATTATTCTGATTTTCCCCCCCATTTAAAAAGAAGTTTAAAATATGCCGCAGCGCTCAAACTGCGCAGGGAGAAGCGGGCAGGCTTAGAATAAGCTCGTCTAAAGTTTTGACTCGACTCCAGAGGGGAGGAAAGGTAAGCCGAACCACGATAAATATCAGAAAAACTCAAAGCAAAAGCTGTCTGTTAAAAAGACTGAGATCCCCTCCATCTCACTGCTCTTCCTCTTTCTCTTTTTCTCAGTTTCTTAATTCTCCATCTGTCATGCTGGTCGCTGGAAAGCTGCCAAATGTGTTGCTTTTGATTTAATATAGATAGATTCCCGCAACTGCAACACAACACCGGCTCCTTCTAAATGCGGTTTAATTCATTAATTAAGGCTGAACTCCAGTTGGCGCTCTGGTATCTTCTGGTTATTCGTGAATGTCAGTAAACTCATGGCAGATCATCACGTCTGAAGTAAGAATTTCTCGCATTTTCTGCCTGTTTCTCAGATCTGCTTGAATCGGGTAGTTTGTTCCCCATTTTGCATGCTTAGAGTACCCCCAGCTTTGGGGAAGTGGATATAAAAGCTAATGCTGGTGAGAAAGAAAGAGGGGCTGGGTGTACTTGGGTCATCACTGACATTAATTCATCAGACTCGTGAAAACAGCTGCTTCTCTGACTGCAGTGGGGTCAGACTTCACGTTAGAGGCCTGTTTCATCTCCTGTAAGTGAGCTGTGGTGGGCGCATCCTCCTCTGCAAACACTGCATGAACCCTGTGTTGAAAGAATGAGCATTACGAGCCACTTTTTATTTGATAAATCGACTAAAAGTGGAATAAATTCAAATTCTTCAAGTGTGGAATGTGAATCAAACGTGTCCAGGTCTAGATGAAAAATTACAGAAAAAACTTATTAATTCAGTGAAATATATGCTGCTTTTTACTATTGAGTCATACAAATGGCTACAGGTGCAGTACTCTACATTTTTTTTAGGCAGTTTTCTTTACCTGAAATTTGCATCACGTTCTGCTTTAAATAAAGCTATTACAATTCTTATTTTTAAAGCATTGGTGACTAATTTATCCAAGGAAAACACAGAGGCCCTTTAAAAAGTTAAAAACATTTAAATAACAAACTTATGAAGCTATGAGAACATTTATAGAGAAGTTATAATGTAATCGCAGTGTTTGCAGCTCATGACACTTCCATCACCTTGATGATGTTTTTTTCCAAGTCAGGGATGCACCAATCCGACTTTATCCTGTTCCCATTCTGATAACGATACCTCGGCTTCGGGTATCTGCTGATAACAGTTACCATCTGATAGCAGTGTTAAATTAATGAGCTGTAGTCCTCACTGGAAACGGGGCTAATATAAAAACACTTAGAAGCCGGTCTGCTTTCAGCTCAGTGTGAATGTTTAGTATTTATATTTTAAACGGTCATGCTAGTTTGGCCTGTCCTTGCTCTCAGTGCTGCTGTGAGTGCACACGGAGTGGAGCAGACCGAGATAACTAAGGTGAAATGATGTCAATCGAGTTATTTTACTGTAAGTGCAATAAAAGTTTCCTAGCGAGCGAAAAATAGTGACTCAGGTCTTTTGTGGTTAAGTTTGTGTGTTTGGCAAACATGCAAAAAAAGGCGGCGTCACGAGCGTGAAGCACCTCGTTACCTGTTAGCTTCCTCGGTGCTCTGTTATGATGTATGAATGATCCAGCTTACCCGGTCAGTACTGGACCAGTATCCAAGCTGCATTCACCGTGCCACTTTGGACTGGGAAATTTCACATTTACATTTTATTTATTTTTGTAATTTCTTTTTAATTTTACTCAACAACTTCAGATAAACAGATACAGAGCCACGTGGAAACTAACAGTTTAAGACTCCTTGGAAAGCGGTTCAGCTAAAGAGTTTAATCTAAACAGGTGTATGAGCGTTGATGCAAAACACTCATTTATTTAACTTAAAAAGCAAAACAGAACGAGACAGAAAATAGGTTTTTGTGACGTATTTTTATGCATTTTTAGGAGCCAAAACTAAAAAAAAAAAGACAAAAAGCTGCTTATATGTCTGATGCATCCTGATACAGGGAACATATTCCTGGGTTAGCTGATAATGCTTCTACAGTAGATTTAGTGAATGATTTTAATATTGTTGAGTTTTCCCATTCTGCAGTCCTCTTTGATTTAACTACCTGTAACGACTGTACGCCGTGTGCTCTTTCTGTCCACATATTGAACTCCTTAGTATCCACTGGTGTATAAGGTGGCTTTACAAATTCATGTTTTACATTTTGACCCTGAGTGTATGTAAAGCCTTGTCCTACAGGCCCACTATAGCTGCGCCTACAATAAAATACAGGTTAATCATTAAAGGGTCTTTTGAATCCCATATAATGATGTGCAACAGTTTTTAACATTAGTAAATTGTACTTAAGTGGCATTTCCTGTAGAGTAAAAAGAATTTCTGAACAGCACGTCATTTCTCACTAGTCATTTTATTTATGGGGCACACAACAAACAATGCTGAGGAAAACCTTTATAAGTATTAATCAATCCCCCACTTACCTAAAAAGGTCTGAAAAAAGTCTTGACCCAACAGCATTTAATTTATAACATCTACATCTGAGAAGCTTAAAGCAGCAAATTTCTGCCCTAAAATTTTAGATTATAAAAATGATTTTGTCTCTCTTTTTTTTTTTGGGTACCTTGTCATTTAAGATGCCTGATGCTTTCTTAACCAGTACCCATCAGGATTCCTGACAGGTCAAATCCCAGTGATATATTTGCTTCATTACCATCCCAGCAAAGTTAAATCTTTATTTTTTTTAAACTTTTAATTAAGAGAAAGATGTCAGTGACTTCCGCACCGCTGGTGAAATCCAAGAAGTTTCAGAGCACCGGTCTGAACTCTTGCATTTGCATGGGTCGCTGCACAGAGGCACTTTATGATGCAGGTGCATCAGCATGAGAAAGACGCTTCTGAAAGTTGCAGTTGGTCGCTAGTACCACTCAACAAATGCACGCAACCTTCTGTTTGGTAGATATGCTAAAAAAGACGCTAATTAAGTTCTAAACTAGTTCAGGTCGGCAATCAAGTGTTCGTTTTAAGCACAGCGTGCTGGGATTTATCCAGTTTAAGCCTCAGAGATGGGAACATTTGATGCTTGTTGCAGCTGGAGTTACTAAGTTCGAGGCTCTGAAATGCTCTGCTTGCCCTCTGTAGTACTAAATGATGTGAATATTGGACAAAACACGACATTTGAAACATTTTTAGGCCACATAAATTCAGACTAATTGAGAAAATCATCTCCAGATGAATCAGTCTTGTAAATCATGACCACACTGGATATAGTAGAGACGACAACTTTGATGGTCTTTATAAAGGAGTACAGAAATGCTTTTAAGGCATATTTGAAACTGTACTAGCAAGCTCTAACCACAAAAGCCCTGGCTGCACACTGGTCAGCATTTCAGCTGTGCAGCACATAACAAGGGGGTTTCCTGAAGCTGCAGCCTACTTTAAAAAACAGCCTTATTGTGTTTGGCTTGAATTGCACCTGTTTTAATGGACAGCTAGTTTGATGAACTAAAATGAACCTTAATTAACTTCAGCCTTAACTCCCTTCGTTTATTTTGTGTTGAAAAATCTTTTCTTTGTCTGAAATCAGCACGTCAGGTTGACTAAAGCAGCCCTCATTGCCACACCGTCGGTCTTGTTCTGAATATTTCACTAAAACACTTCAAACTGGATGATATGCAAAGACACATAATCTGTTTTAGTAGGCAGCGTCAAGCTTGTATTTGCACCAGGTACTACAGAGCAGCAGAAGTACAGTGTTTATCTTTATATGCCCACTCTTTGCTGTTTTTTTTAGCCACTTCAAATATTTACCCAATACCAATTCTGACAGAGAAGTCTTTCAACTTTAGTCTAAGGAGCTTGGAAAGAAAGAGGCTGGACTTTCTCGAAAACGTTTCACCGCTCATCTGATCTGAGAGCTGTGATCGGCTGTCAATCCATAATTTTTAGCCAGCGGTTTCAACTATTTATCTGTGAGTTTTACCCATCGCAACTCTTTACTTATTACTAAAGGAGAGTTTTTCAACTGCTAATTCATGGCTTTTAGCTGTGTATTTTAGCCTGTTGTTTTCATGATTTTTAGCTAACCATTTGCTCATTGGTTATTGTTTAATAAGTAAACAAACTTACATACTTTTTTTCAACTGCTAATTCATAACTTTTAGCTGTTTCAGCTGACTGTTTCCCCCATTGTTTCATGATTTTGGAAAACCATTCAACCATTGGTTACTGTTGTTTACTCTTTAACTAAAGAGAGTTTTTCTTTAACTGGTAATGTGTGACCTTTCGCCAGTGGTTTCGACTATTATTCTGTAATTTTAGCCAAAGGCCTTTACACACTGAATGCGTGAAACCCATTCATTATAATTATTTTTAGTACTTGCGTATTCTTAATGCAGACGTTCGTGCTGATTTTCACTGGACGAATTTGCAGCGCTTATTTTTTTCCGAACCAAGAGCAATTTTTTCCGATTTTTTTCGGATCTGAATAAACAGATCTGACCAATCAGATCGCTAATTTGGCAACAAGTGCGGTCGTCAATCTAAACCCGCACTGATACTGAACACACAATGAGATAGAAATGGTAAAATAATACTTTTTCCTCAATCGGCTCTCTGAAATGATCCCTCTGCCTCCTGAGGTGTGGTCCCAACTCTGCTAACAAGAGCTTAAACTCTCGCACTGACATCTTGAAATATCTACGAAAGCGGCCGTGATACAGCGTCAAATCCTCAAACCATGAAACTCTCCAGTCTCGTGAGAATGGATGAAGCCAGGAAGTCTGTTTCTTACTTGCCTTGTTTAGAAACAACAGGTCCAGCTCATCATCGCTTGACAGCGATTTCATTTTTTTTTTTTTCACAGTGTGTTTTTGATGGCGAATTATCTACAAAAACACAATAACTGTATATACGTTACGCCGAACACAAAAATTTGGAATTTCATATCGTTTTTTTTTTTTTGCAACAACGTTCAGTGTGTAACAGCCTTTACACTCATTACTTAAATAGGAGCATATCTACGACTTTTCGCCAAGTGTTTCAACTGTTAATCTGTGACTTTAAACGCTTCAGTTGTCTGTCCAGTTTTTTAGCTGACCGGTCGGATTGTTAACGCATAATATTTAGCCGACTTCTTAAGCAGGGTTACTGCTTAAGCACGTTACTGCTTATTCATTACTTATCAGGAGTTTCAACCGTCGCGTTTTAGCTAACCATCGCAACAGCTAATCTGTTGTTTTTATCCAAATCTTTCAAGGATTGGTACATAACTTCGAGCTAATCATTTCAGTTGTAAACCCGTGACTTCCGGATAACCGTTTTAGATGATAATCTGTGAGCTTTAGCTAGGCATTTCAAAAGTTAATCTGTTACTTTTAGCTTTCAACTATTCAAGTATTGATCGATGTCAACTGTTTACCTGTATCCTTAAAGGATTTCGACTTATATTTCGTGGCTTGTAGTTAACCATTTCCATCATTAAAATGGGATTTACGGTTTTTACAACTGCTAATCTGTGACTTTTAGCTATTCTATCGCAGTTATTTTTCTTTTTTAGTTGTCATATAAGCAGTAAGGCTTGCAAAGATGACTTAAGAGTTGTAACTGAATAATCTGAGGCTTTTAATCTAAAACAATTCAGACATTTTATACAAAAGAAATCAATAACAGGGTCTTCAAAATGATGACAACTAAACAAGGCGTTAACTGAACTAACAGACCCAACACAATAACACATGAGAAGAAGTTTAGGGTACTTTTCCATCACTTGCAACTCTTCCTCTTATCGCGTCCCAAGGGTGTGAGCGAGAGGAAGAAGTGCAAGAACAGACGAGCTGAAGCTGCCAAATGAGAAATCCTTTGACTTTTAGCTAGTGTCTCTTTGAACGTCAGTTACTTTTGACATAAGTGGAGCGAATGTCCACGAAACTTGTTTTCTTTTCGGCTCGAGTAAACCTGCTAATAAAATCATACACGAATATCGGTTCTTTTTTTCACTCCCGTTGATTTTAATCATCATTTGCCATTTTTGTAAAATCTGGGTTATTCGCGGATTCGTTTCACCTGTTGCAATGATTTATTAGGCCGGTTTCTCTCTTAGATTATCGTTATCTGAACCACATTAATAAGACTGTGTGACGCATGTAATTCACGTGTAAAATAAGCAAAAATTAAAGTGCAGCATTGTGTGAGACCACAACACTTTGTAGCTCAACAAATATTTTACTGTTACATTTTCAGTCACGTCACAACGGTTTGCTTAATCTGTTACACGCATACGTCGCTGAGAAATGTGTCACGTGACTCCTCAGCTGCCACCCAAAGACAGGACCCCCACCTCCCTTGTTTCACAATTTCCATGTCTAGCCGTTCTGTATTACGTAATAAAACTATCATAATATGAAACTGTGCACATGACTTATCCGTGATGCCATTAATTGGATATTAAATGTTTTAACTGTTAATCTGCGATTTATATTTCACCGTTAATGCATCATTTTTATTGAAGTAATTCAACTGTTAATCTGTGACTTTTAACCAAATATTTGAACTTTTTTTTTCTTTTTTTTTTTTGTAACTTGTCCTTGGATTTTTGAAAGGTGCTATACAAATCTGTTATCATCATTCATATTACCATCCTGTGCTTTGGACTAACTGATGAATCTGGCTGATTAATTCAGCGGTTAATCCCTGATTTTTACTGGGATACTTCAGTTGTTCCCTCATGTTCAGATGAACAAATCAACTGCTAATCCAGGATTTGTATATGGCTAATTAACATGTTAATCCCTGTCTTGTATTTGGCTAATTAACATATTAATCATAACTTTTAGGTGAGTAATTCAGCTTTTAGTCCTGGATTTTTATCTGACTATTTTAGCTGTTAATCCTTGACTTTAAAATGACTAATTCAGCATTTTATTCAACAATTTTTACATTTTTTTTATTCCTTACTTTAGCTACACTTATTTTCAGATTTTTTTTTCGGCACTCTCAACTGACTGCTTAAAATGTTAATTCCTGTTTTTTATGGCTTTAGCTTTCATTGCTTACATTAACTTTTAATCCCAGGATTTACAATGATTAATCCAGTAAAATTTGAACCGTTTTTTTCACTGTTTTAGCTACACCTTTTTTTGTGTTGTTTCAGATTACCTAGCTCCTCTATATTGGCTTTTACATACTTCACTGGCACCTGCAAAAGTACCACTGGCCTGGGATAACTAGTCTAATCAACAGTAACTGAAGGTTTTAACATCTGAATTTGAGTGACGTTTCAGACGTCTGTTCATTATTAAAGATAAAATAAACTTTAACCCTAATAATGGTTGTTAAGTCTGTGTGTGGTTTAACAGGTGGCATTTGTTTGCTAGGTTAATATCAGTATTGGGCGTTATGCAGCTCTGTGTCTCTTGTCAGAACCGTCTAAGGTTGCAAAGTGCTCTACAGCTGCAAAGATAGAGCCAGTTTTTTCACGAAAGCTTACCACATCCTTCACTTTGTAACCACAAACAAGTGAAGGTTTTATTCACGTTGGTGGGAAAATAAAATAACCAGCTGTAGCACCCGTGATGATAACGGCTGTCATGGGATTCAGATCCTTAACATTTGAACCTCCTTAATTGGAGAATTGCATTTTCTCAAATACTGCGTTGACCTCTGTCTTTCCATCCTTTCTGTATATGTTTAAATAAACTGCAGGAAATGGAGAAGTGGCACGTGTGTCTCTCCATAATGTAAAACTGGACAACAAATGAAGTTTTCCAGTTCCTGTTTACTCTTTGCATGTCATTCCCTTGTCCTTCCTTTCCTGGTCCTATAAATGACGCGTACCAGAGCCCGAGGCGGTGATTTCACATCCCTTATAAGAAATATTGAGTTCATTAGCACAAAAGCGTAAAAATATGTTGGCACTGCAAGACTGAATGGTTTGTTCGAGGCAGAGGGTGAACTAAGGCGCTGCACATTGAAACCCATTATAAAATAAAATAAGTATGATTAGAGTCACTCTTGTAGTCCAAAAATCAGAATATGGTGACGGAAGTTGCAGGTTAGAAGCATAATAACTAATGTTTAGATTTCGAAACAGCTTGAGATCTTGTGACTTCCGACAGACGCACCACACTATCAGTTTAAATAAAAAGCTGTTATCTGATTTGCATGTTCAAGTTTCACTACTATCAACTATATTTTTTTTCTAACGTGGCATGAACGACTTGGAATGTAAATCATAACTTTGGTGTTTGTCTTCATCCCTGCAGAAAAACCCCTTTGCCACTTCTCCTTCTTCACGTTCGTCTAAACCTCCCAGAAACTTCAGCCTCTCTCAATGGAAGCGTCAGGAAAGTATGACTTTAACGCAACAGAGGAAGAGGAGCTGACCTTCAGAAAGGGTGATTTACTAAAGGTCAGTATATGATTAGATCATGAAGGCGTTTTTTTTCCATTCCCCCTGCATGACACCTTTTTGTTTTCGCTTTTGAACAGATTATAAATGTCGAAGGGGATTGGTGTAAGGCGGAGATGAATGGACTGGAAGGATATGTGCCACGTAACTACATCGATTTCCAGAGTCCGGGGTAAGAGATGGACCTACAGATGAGTATCTTTTAGTGTGCAGCCCTGACAGAGCGGTTCTTGTTTTTTCAACCCAACACAGTTTTTTTTTGTTTTTTTTTTAATTTAAATCAGAAA
>VVHJ01017791.1:18528-29145 GCA_015107715.1 Tylochromis polylepis
CCTTAAACTAAGGGGGGGGGGGGGGGGGGAGGCCCATGTCTGACCAACTCACACCAGTCCCCACAGCTGCAGCCTTGTCAATGCAGGCAGCATGCTTTATGCTCCCCAGTTGCAGGGAAGAGTAATCACTTCCTGCAGGAGCGGTGAAGATTTAGCTGTCTGCTTACCTTCAGCCCGAACCGTCACTCACTCAGGATAGAGCATCTGCCTGGAGGCTGCCACAGAACGCATACATCATCCACCTATCATATCCTCATCCTGCTGCTAACTGCTATTACGCTTTATGAATCAACGTGTCAAAGGGAAATATTCATGAAAGGCAATTAAAATAACTAAGAGATCCATCAACCAAAAAACACAGGAGCTGACAAGATTAACATCTTGATGAATATTTATCAAAAGAAATGGCAAGATCAAAGGACTTTCTACTGCTAAAGCACATGCAGACTTCTCACAGAGCTGGGGAAAAAGCAAAAAGATGCACCATGGTGTTTGCTCAGAGATGAATTTGTTAAATGATAAGGATGTTGGTTTAAACAGACACTGGGGACTTGTGGGTAGACATGGCTGCAGGTGGAGGAGCAGTTGAAGAGGCAGGACGATTTGACTAATTCCTGCATTCTCTGGTATATTTAGGAATAAGGCACTAAAGCCAAAGAAAATTTTCTAAAGGCTATGTTAGACAGATAAAACAGAGTTCAAAGTACTTTACTCCAACTAATGTAGGTTAGTCCCAGAACTCCTTATAAGGACAACTTAAAATGCACAAAAGGACCAAAGAACCTAAAAAGCAAATACTCAAAGAAATGCTCTTTTTTTCCCCAGTTTAGATATTTTATAATAAAAGATGCGGGTTTGCCTTTAGAAATACAAAAGCACAATAAAATGAAACCGAAACTTTATACATAGCCATTTCCTGCAGTCGTGTAGGAGAAACACTCATGAATGTGGACATGTTTTCTGAAAATCTAGAATCCCTACATAAATTGTTGCTTTATTAATGCACCAACCTCACATTTAGTTTAATAATGCAATATTTGAATGCTAAGTAAAAGAGGACTTTGTTCTCTATCTCATATTTGATTGATGTTCAATTATTGTACCTTTTTTAGGATGTAAATCAGAATTCAACCATGATTCAAAATGAAACGATGATATCTGTTAACAAAACAAGGCTTTGAAACATCTGTTGTTGACATTAATTCTGCTTGCAAGCTTTACTTGTTTACTGTATAAAAGAAAAAATGTACATTAAAATCAAATAACTAGGAAGCTAAAAAGCTCAGCTTAGGACAATGCCCTACAAAAGCATGCTCTCAATCCACTGTTTTTAATACACTGCATGCTTATCAGAGTATAATATTGCAAATGAGTAGACGATGATTAGGAGTCAAGTATGGGCTTCATGATAAGTTATCATATTAATATCTGAATTTGTTTTACCTTGAAACTTCAGCACCTCTCAGGCCAGTTCTCGTTCCCAGGATATCAAATGTGGCCTTTTATCAAACACCAAACCATACACAAATATACATAAGGTATCCTTTGGCATGGGCATCACGATGCATTGGGTTTGTGGAAATGAAAAAAAAAATAGATTTCACACTCCCAACTTTTCATTCAGAAGCTTGTGAATGTCCTTTGATGTCTCTTTTATACACAAAAATACTGGATAACAGATTTTTTTAAAAAGCAGATTTTGAAAGAATGAAAACTTTAAAACTATTTGGTTAATTTAATTTATTTGGTTAATTTAAAACTATTTTGTGTTAATTTTAAAGAACTTAAAGAATTTTACTATTGTAAAAATGTTTTTAAAATATGGCCGACAACAGCAGGACCCTGAACTGGATACACAGAAAAGAATGGATGGATAAATAAACAAAACACTGTTGAGAGGTATATAACATTTTTTCCCCCCTAAATCTGACCAAGTAGTTTTTGATTGACAAAAGATTAACCAAATTAACCAAACAGAGCATGAAAGTGAAAACAAAGAAACACTGAACACAAAAACAGAGAGTGAAAAGGGGGAAAGTGTGAAACACTCCCAAAAAGGAGGAAGGAAGGAAGGCTGATACCCGCTTGTGCCCGGCTCTGATACAGCTGGTGCATCAGGGTGTCACTACCTGATGCATCTCTTTCTGACATCAGTGGGATCCAACAAGGATGATTTGATGCCCTAGAATGAGAATATTTTGGTCTGGATGTAATTGAACTCTCTCCAAAACAGTTGCCCGAGTTTCATAAACTGCCATGACAATCACTTTTTCAAAAATTCAGCCAGCATCACACAGTACATCACTATCCATATGTGAAACAATGACACTGCATTAAAATGAGTTTAGGGTCTTGCACAGACATGAAATGGTGTGAGGCAGATGTCAGACTTTTACAAAGTCCATTAAAAGTATCATTAAATTTGCATATGACCCAGGATGGAAGGTTGTTAAAGCTTAGCAGATAATTTGAACATTTGATAGAGTTGAACTATAGTGTTTCCATTCAAGGCTAAACTCTACCATCAGCATTCAGACAGGATGAGTTATAGCCTTGTCTCGCCTGAGCCTTGAGTATTAACCGAATTAAAATTCAGCTCGGAGCAGAGGACATATGACTAGAGAACCTTTTCCTGCAAGGAAGCAAGGAAGAAACAAAACGTGGACTTTACAGCAGGTTTTAGATGATTTTTTTGTGTAACCAGTAGGTGGGAAACAGCCTCAAGGATCAGAGGTGAAGCTGTGGAAGTGATACTTTGGGTGAGGAAGATAGCAGAAAGTTAGATGAAGTGAGGACATGGCAGGTAAGGTTCCTACAAAGATCCTCATTACTCCAGTGCTATCACCCTCCTAAAATGTGCTCCTGTGCTGACTGTTATCTAATCAAGCTGATATGTGAGTGAGGGGAAGAGCAGATAGCCTCCTGTGCTTTCCATCTGGCTATCGTCTTACACTTTATGTTTACCAATGAGCTTGTTGAGGGGATGGCGCCATCCAGGGTGACAGACGGGTGATGTGCAATGCAAGCCTGTCACTTTGTATCTCTCTTCTCCAGTTTCACCTCCATGAATTGAGGAGGACAACTGGGGCGGTGTCACGGCCACTGACTGCACTATTTGTACCTGACCAGCTTTTTAATGTGACTTGACTTCAAGAGTGGCCTTGGCACAACTTCTAGATTTTTATGCTATCCAGTGTAGCCCTAATGTTCCCATAACTCAGAGGAGGAGGAGGAAACTTGCCAACTTTAGTTCAGATATTTATTTTTTTTTAAAAGAGAAAAAAAAGAGGACCCCCAGTGGAGAATGCAGAGGTGCGCTTGTAAGGCAAATAAAGGTGAATGTTAATAAAAATTTACCTGAGATAAAATGAAATGCCTCTAAGGGAAGCAGGCAGGTTCCTGTAGCGCGAGCCAACATCAGTTCAAACAAGAGATAATCCACCAGAGGAAAAAACAAACAGATGAGTGGAAAACAGGAAAACAATTGAGGGAAAAACACAGAGACACCAGGGGACAAATAGGAAGTCAGGCAAGAGCACAGGATGGTGAACAAATGAAAGGACACAGTCACAAACTCTCACACTCTCTCACACAAACAGGTTGATTGGGTGACAGGATGCAGGTGGAAACTGTTAGAGCAGAGCAGGCAATCACAGGCGCAGGAAAACAAGGAAAGGAAACATCGAGGACACACTCTGTATCTCTGAGTAGTTTACCACAAAGATAGCATTGCTACATCTACTGCTATCTATTTTACTATCTCTGGTAAAGCTAGACTACTAGCAGCAGTTATTTTCCTTTTCAAACTGCCTAGAAGAGCTTTTAAGGGCCCTTGTAGCGAAGAACTCAGCGAGAATGATCAATCCAGTTCAATCCAGTTCAACCCATTCTCACCCAACTCCTTCTCTTTTTCAGGACCCTTTGGCATTGCATTTGATTGTACAGGCTAGCCTGCAATGTGTCTCATTTTTCTCTGGACACACATCAAAGCAGTCAAAATAGTGAGAAGCTTTTTGCAGATACAAGAAAAAGTATTATTCCCCATTTCTGATTTCTCAGTTTTTTGTACATTTGTTGCACTTACATGTTTCAGATTGTCAAACGCATTAGAAAATATAATCTGAGTAAATAACAAAATATCATTACCTAAAAGATTTGAAAAAGCATCATCATCATGTCACGAGCTTTGGATTGTGACATGATGATGATGTGACATTCCTCAAGAACGGCTGAAAAACAAAGTCATTGACAGCCATCAGTCTGGACAGGGTTGCACAGCCATTTCTAAGGGTTTGAGACTCCAGAGGATCGTTGTGAGAGCCGTTATCCGTAAATAGAGAAAATTTTTGAACATTAGTGAACCTTCCCAGGAGTGGTCAGCCTACCAAAATTACTCCAAGAGTGCATTACATACTCAAGAGAGTTGCAAGGAGAAAACCAGTGCTGACCAAAAAGAACCCACAGCCTCTTCTCATGTTTGGGGTGGCTGTAGCTCTGGAGGTAGTGCAGGTCATTGAAAAGTTGTTGGTTCAGTCTTTGGCTGCTCCAGTGTCCAGTCTGCATGCCTTAGTATCCTTGGGTAAGATACTGAACCCTGAGTCACCAAATCACAGCATTTTATAAAAAGAACATCATACCAGTCGTCGAACATGGTGGTGGTAGTGTGATGATATGGGGCTGCTTTGCTGCTTCAGGACCTGGAAGACTTAAGATAATTGATGGAACCATTCTGCTCAATAACCTCAATATTTAACATGAAATAATCTCAAATTCGAACAGTGAAAACTGCTCTCAGTATATTCAGCTGCAATGGATTCCTACATATCAGGCTTAGAAAACAGATTGCTTTGGTGTTGGACCTTTTCTGCTTTCCTGTGGACCGTCTCTTTTACCCACATCTGCAAATCTCTGCACAGGATCCTAGGCACCCCCTGCTCCATTTATTGAGATCAGCAGCAGACTTTCAGAGTTTAAGAGCCAATAAATGGGGGAAAATTACTCAGCTTTGTAATGTACCACAGGTTGTAACTTGTGAATGACGCAGTGAATGACGGTCAGGTCAGAATTAATCTTTTTACACAGGAGTGGGGCTGCTCTCCTCTAATGCCCCATCACTCGCAGTGTCGACAATGCTAGATATGCCTTTCATAGCAAAGCTTTCTAACCATGAAATTTCACAGACGGTAGCCCTGGTGCAAAACTGCAGTTCAACAAGTATGAAGCTGCAGTCCGTAGGGAATTCAGATGTCAATGTTTGACACTCAGTGGGAACATTTTGTGGATTTTTGCTGTGGGTTTCCTGTAAAATATGATGCTCTGAATCCGATTCATGTCTCTTTTACTTAGCTAAAGTGATGCTTAATGGCTTAATGGCAGCGAGAAAGACAATTTTTAAAATTTTTTTATCCCCACCAAAGATAAAGTTGGGGTGCCAGGAGAGATGGAAATACCTCATATACATTTTTTGTCAGCTGTTACACTTCCTCAGTTGGGAAAAATGGCTTTTTGAAGTATTGCCCCGCATATTGAAAAAACGTTGGGAAGGGTAATGACAAAGATTGGTGATCAAGTGTCGGCATGTGATAAGTGAGGACTGAGAAACTGTTGAAGTTCCTCCTCACTGTTTTTGTCACCTTTAAGCTCATTGTTTTGGTTCCTGGCCTGCTACATTACTGGTTTAATGGACTGGCATGTCATTCATCAGTGTCATTTTTAGCCACAGCAGGCAGCTCCCAGATTTTGTGAATAGGTGGCGAAGAGAAGCAGAGAGCAGCTTAAAGGTCAAGCATGCTTCTCAGATGTTTCCACGGAGCAAAACTAAACTAAATAAAGGGTGAATATTGCAATTACATGCATCAGATGGCCAGAAACTCAAGAGAAGGAAAAGGATCATCTCACCTGCAGCACCAATGTGGGAGATGAGGTACAGCTCTGGGAATTGGGGATCTTGATGAATCGTATTGTTGTGGCTTGTAATTAATGGGAATGTTGTTCTGCTGGATGAGCAGAGGCAGCTGCTTACTTGTTTGCCATGTCACATTGAGATCCAATTATGTGTCAGTGTGGTGTTTGCAACTTGTTTCTAATGACTCGAAATGGCAAATTAATTCATGTTTAAGGGATCTGGACATACAGATTTTACTGTGTTTTCTTGGCAAAACTACAAACCTTCAGTCTTTGTCCCATCCCTCCAAAGCTACAGTCTTTGGATGTAGTGATAATACAGAAAATATAGATTAGGAATTGATTTAAAGTCCTTTCCTAGCACATAAAAAGCAAATATTTATATTGTTAATTGAATATCAGCAATTTACAGCAAGGATGTTGAAACAGAAAACTAGTATAATTTTATATTCAGGTTCAAAACACCTGAGCTGGCCTGACAGCCAGCAGCTAATATCCTCGACTTCACTGGGTGCCACAGCACTGATTAAGCTCTGATCCAGCTCATAACCACCCAGCCTAATTCCAGAAGCACAGATACGACACCTTAGGGGGTCTTTGTGTTTTTATCTCAAAATGAGGTCCAACCATTTAGTGACACAAAACAGAATTGTTCTGGAAAATAAGGAAAAGAAGAATGCGGGCTAAATGGTGAGGATATAGAGAACAATGGTGGTTGTTGTTATCAGAGTGAGGCAGGGCGCTGGGAACAAAAACAGATGTTGTGTTTTCTGCCTTTATTAATTCTTTGCAAACAGACGTAGAATTTCTTTATATTGATCCAGACATTGCTTTGTTGAAATTTGCATAAAGCTTTGTTTTATACATGTTTCACAGAGATACAACAAACAATCTCACTCCCTCTGCGTCTTTCTCTTTCCTCCCTCTTATTTGCAGTGAGTCAGTCTCCATAAAAGAAAACAGATTGCATTGCAGCCTCAGTTATGAGGGAAATATTCTCTCCTAATGCCATGCTGACAGATTTGCTTCCCTCACCAGCAGTGATGGTCTCTCATAGCTCCATCACTAATTCTATCAGACGTCACACACTTTTGCAGGGACTAACCCCCCCTCTGCTAAAACTGCCTCCGAAAAGACATGAAAAGCCTCATAGTCTGACAGCTGAACTGAAACTGATGCCTGTCAGCGTGATGGGCAGTCAAAGTGAAGCGAGGAAATGCACAGAAACAAGCAGTAATGTCAGTGCCCACTGAGCATCACGCATGACAGCCGCAGCAGTGTATCCAATGTGATGAACGCGCTCCTCATCACACCATGAAAGGTGAGGAGCGCATTTGGATGTCAAAGTCATGCATCTCACAGCAAAGTTCCTACAGAAGTTAGATAGCTAAGCATAACCAAGTAAGACTCAGTTCGGTTAAACAAATGACTTGGAAAGATAAATGGAACAACGAACACGTTGCACAATGTAAACACTTGAAGTCGAAGTGATCAAGATACTCTGTTGTCAAGGTTTACACTGTGAAAAAGTTTAGAAGGATTAATGAACAAAAATCTCGAAATAGGAAAACAAGAATATCTCAGTAAAACCTAGACTGAGTGTCTTAGAGCAGGCTCTTTGCAGGTCTGGCAGGAATCAAACACAGGTAGAGATTTCAGATTGGCTATCAAACAACTGTCTCTTTTCTTTTTTCATTGTTGGATTTGAATTCAGGTGATTCTCTATTTAATTCAATTGAGTTTGATTTATAAAGCGCCAAATCACAACAACAATTGCCTCAAGATGCTTCATATTGAAAGGTAAAGACTGTAAAACAATAAAGATGACCCCCTAATGAGCAAACACTTGGCAACAGTGGGAAGGAAAAACACCCAGGATCAGGGAGGGGCAGCTATCTGCCACAACAGTTTGTGAGTGAGGGGAGGAACATGGGACAAAAGATTAATAATGACTAATGATTAAAGGCAAAGTGGTAATCACTCAGTGCATCATGGGAACCCCCCAGCAGCCTAGGCCTATTGGAGCATAACTAAAGGAGGATTCAGCAACTAGGGGTTAGTATCTTGCCCAAGGTTATTTGACATGAAGACTGGAATCAAACAACCAACCTTCCCATTAGTAGGTGACCTGCGCTCTCTCTTGAGCTCCAGCCACCCCGAAAGTTACCAGAAAGTTAGTTTTCCTCATATGGATGCTACGTTCTCAGAAACTAGTGTCCTGATAAACAGAATCAACTTTCTGGATTTCCTTACCTGGATGATTGAATATCTGTATTAGATATTATATTTTCTTTCATTTAAATAGCATCTTTAAACAAATCAATATATCATGTTTATATTGATCTCCATAGCATATTGATACCAAGCAGAGTAAATGTAGCTGTTGTGGCCTGTATTTTATCATCTGAAAACCTGATGATTCTGATCATCTGGTATTGTTATGGAAGTTTTTCCTTCCTTTCTTTCTTTTTTTAAAGGTGGATATTATAGATGTGAGAAGAAATGAGAAGACGTGATGCTGGATTCTGGCAAAAACCCTTTGCTATGTTAGGAATCACAGGTATAACTAAAATGCAGGCTACAAACAGAGTGATTTTGCCATTAAGAGACTGGAGAGGGGTTGTAAACATGGAATGGGAATTCCAGTGACAGTGGACAAGAGGGGGCTAATGGAGGATAAAGCTTCTATAGTGGGGAGTGAAGGAAAAGCGCATCAATCTGAGGTAGGCTGCTGATTGGGAGGTTGTTTGCTTGCGGGCAATGAGAGGGGCAGCCGGCTGATGAGTGTGAGACACAGGAGGCTTCTCTTGTTAGGTTAGTAACAAGAAACACTGGAGCAGAATCCTTTGAAACAAATCTTCAGTTGGCCTTGAAGTGTTAGCACCACTGCAGTTGAAACAACAGCAATCTGATGAAAAATGGATGAAGAGCTGCTTCAGATGGGAGGCAGGTGTGCAGTATGAGGTGACAACATCCACACAGACAGACACCAGAAAACAAACAGACTGAAAACACATGAAGCAAAATATCATGGAAAATTTAGCAGAGTATTTCACAGTATTTAGTTTAAAGTTAACCTTAAGCATAACCCTTATAGCTCAGTCACAAGAGAGTAAAAATAGGATGGCAACCTCCGTCCGACAGGGACTAACTGGTGGTTTCAACCAACCAGCAAACAGCTGCTCAGAGGTTGATCATGCAAAACCCTCAACCTTTGGACAACCACTTTTGATCAATAGTTGAATGCACAGGTAATCTGGTGGGTGGCAACCTGTCTCCAACCAATTGTCATCTAACTCAGACTGATTGCAGTCCCTCTCAGACAGATTGGTGAAGGTTTGCAAATAGCTGCAAACTAATTTATAAACACAGACAGTCTGAGTCAGTCTGAACATTTACAACATGTCTCTTTGCAACAGGAGACTCGAGGCAACTGGTTGCCAACTGGTTGTGTTCTGCTTATATTCCTATATAAACATAAGGTTAATGAGTACCCATGTCAGTTAAATCACCATCCTGTAGGAACGCTATTATTATTTGTGGATGAATATCTGAATGTCTCAAGTCTGTGAGCTTCGGGCTGGAGTCTGGATGTAAATAGTGAATATGAGTTTCTGTTTAATGAGATTTTCTCTGTATGTTGACAACAACAGATTTGCAACAGATGGCAAAAAAAGGTGAGATTTTTGCAGATTTACCACAGTTAGTTGCAGTATGATAAACAGATTTCATGTAATTGCCAACTTTACCCCATTAGATCACAGGCTGATTCCATCTTTTTGCTGTTTTATCGTGGCCTTGATGCACCAAAGTCACTCTGAGGATGGTGACCGACTGCGAGTGGACACAGACCTGGTTCTCATCTTTGAAGCAACAAAGAAAACAAATTTGCAAGTTCAAAACTTTGTTTGTGCAGCCACTCTTTTCTGTAGTGTGACTGTAGCATTAATACCTATCAGGTTTATTTTTATTCTCTGATACTATTAGACTAGCTTTAGAAGATAAACAGTAAAAAAGAAAAAAAAATTATATTTATACTAGATTTTTATGCAGCCTGAAACTACCTATTTTAGCTCCTGTCACTTTAAATTCTCACTGTTTTTGGTTTGGCTGCTACTTGCTTGGCTTCTGTAAACAGAAGCCAGTGCTTGCAAATACAAGCTACTCCACATGCTGTATAAGGAAATCAGTGCCTAGCTGATGTCAGCTAACACAATAATAGAAAAAAGTTGGAAAATAATTATTTGGAACAGTCTGAAGCCTGAGCTTTAGGACCAGCTCCTTATTTTTAAACTTGGACAATTTAAATATAAGACAAAAAAGTGGGAAAAGTATTTTAGGCCTCTTTCAAACATGATACCATCAGATACCACCACATCAAAATGGCTAAACAGTTATTTCAAAGAAAGCTGTCTAGTGGAATGGGTGATATTTAAAGTAAAAATCATTATTAAGATTTATTATATTTATTTATTAATTTATTCTTCCGAACATACACACATACATTACAGTACATTACCACCGTAGAGAAAGTTATGGTCTCCATTGAAGAAGAGTTCATTTTAACAGGGATTTTACAAATGTATAATTACACCTAACTGGGCCCTCAAAAATAATTGAGTAGCTACAAATAAGTACAAAAAGCAATTTAGTGCCAAGTTCTCCCCATGGCACTCAATGCAGGAGGCAGACAAGCGGGATTTTTAGCATTAG
>VVHJ01017798.1:3230-13849 GCA_015107715.1 Tylochromis polylepis
AGCTGTGCTCTCCTCCTGTGTCCTATTCCCTCGTTATCCCTCAGTGTATTTAAGCCCTGTGTTTCCTTTGCTTTGTGTTGTGTCGTACCCTCATCATGCTGTGTGTTTCCCCTCTGTGCGTCCTGTGATCTTCGTTTCTAGTTTAGTTCGCAAGTTTTTTTGTTGTTGTTTTTGACACTGCAATAAAGCCGCTTCCTTGAGTTTATTTCCCGTGTATGAGTCCTGCGTTTGGGTCCTACATCATGCCTGCCACACAGTGAATCATGACAGATGTATTGATTCTCCAGTTCCTACTTGGTGATGTGACTCTTTTCTGTGTCAGAGAGATGGACACCAGTGCATGATCTGCATAGTGTATCATCTGCATAGCAGTGAAAATGTATGCATGCCTTCTAATGATACTGCCTAAGGGAGGCATGTATAATGTAAACAGAATTGTTATTAGCACTGAACCCTGTGGAACTCCATAATTAACCTTATGTGTGTGAAGAGGACTCTCCATTTACATGAACCAATTGGAGTGTTTAAGATAGATTGAATGAAAAACTCTGAATACTTTTAGGCTTTGTTTTGCTAATAGTGTGTTATTTACCATAAGGTTTTCAGAGTCATTCATACCAGAGTAACTTGATAGGGTAATATATATATTAGATATACTTTACTTAACTTTCATACTTTACTTAACTTTCTACAGGACTGACTATATCATCAATATGTAAAGGTCCAGAGCCTCTGTTCATTATCTGAGAAGGATGTGCAGTACTTCTGACATAACACAAAACAAATGTCACTGTTACACTGTTCCTGAAGTTCTGGGTTTCTCCATGTTATGGGCTGGGCCATATGGGTGGAGGTCTGAAGAAGGTTTCCCTCTGAGGTAGCTGCTGGTAAAGACTGTGAATCCTGTTTGATCCCCGTGAAGAGCTTCAGTCCTCCTGATGTTTCTGAGCTGATGTCTTTCTCAGTGGTCAACAAAACATCTGGCACAAGACAGCTGTGATGAAAGAAAAGCAGGAAATTTCTCCAAACCTCCGGACCCAGCAAACCCAGCTTGGTCCTGATGGTCTCCTTCACTAATTTTTCTCCAGGGTGAATGTATCTGTTGATGACAATGTATCAGATCAGAGATGGTGCTATGATGGGCATGTAAGGTTGCAGCAACAGTTCAGATGTACATGGGAGCATGCAGTAGACTGGCATTCAGTGAGTTGCATCATTGTGGCACTGATGACAATGTTGTGCAGATAGAGAGAGAGAGAGAGAGAGAGTGTGTGTGTGTGTGTGTATTCCACTAGCAGCTTGAGAATAAAATAAACAGAAAAAGTTCATTTATGTTCATTTGTGTTTGGTAAACAATTCATCAATCCTGTCACCGAATAATCATCCAGAAACTAAAACTACTCCGAGATTAAAATGATGTACTGAGAAATAGATTCACAACAAAGATTTAAATGTATTTTGGATCATAAAAGAAGCATTTACATTTTGTTTTTATTAGTGTATCACTTAGCATTAATAAGAACTTCAAGGATTAATGGTCCATTATTGTGATGTTACAATCATCTTTATCTTTAGTCAGTCAGCTTCCTCACAGCAGAAAAGTCATTTTCACTACTCTTAATACAGTTCTCAAATCAGTAACAATATTTCCTCACCCACATTAATTCATATTGTTTTGATACACACTGCTATTGTTTCTACACATCCTTCACTAGTAAAGATATTTGTCACTGTGTTGATGCACTTCTCACTTGAATTTGACATCGAAACCATTTGTACTTTTGTCAGTCACAACTCTAGATCGCTCCCTTTTCTGAATACAGTCCAGCATTGTATTAGTGCTTTACATCAAATTACTTCAAAATTTTGTAGAAGATGTATAAAGGAGCAAATCGTGTAACACACTGTCAGAGGTTTATTTGCAACAAATACATATTCTCAGTTTGTGTCACAGGTGCATGTGATGGCACAGCTAATATATATATATATATGTAAAAAGGGTGGTTGAGTGAGGAGGAGTTATTCTCATGTTCCTAGCAGCTCAAATGAGTGTGGCCACTCTCCTCTGACCACTAATGTCGGCAAGGTATTTACACCCAGAGAACTGCTGGTCACCGGACATTTTCTCATCTCACACCATTCCCTGTAAATCCTAGAGATGGTTATGTGGGAAAACTCTGTACACCAACAGTGTCTGAAATATTCACACCAGCCTGTCTGACATCAACAACCATGCCACGTTCAATGTTCTTTCACTCTTACTCTGATACTCAGTTTGAACTTAAGCAAGCTGTCTTGACTATGTCTATGTGCCTAAATACATTGTTGCTGATGTGAAAGGTTCATTAGATATTTGGGTTACTGTGACAAGTTAGGGAATAGGCGTGCCTAATAAAGTGGTTGCTAAATGTATGTAGCGTGACTTTACTGGACTATCCAGTAGTTGATGTTCTCAGACTGTATATATTTTCTTTGTCTTTTTTCTGATGTATATAGTTTAAAAGTATAATTTTGTTTTTCTCAATTTCAGCAGTTTTATAAAGTTTCCAAAAAAAATCCTTCACATTTCATTTTTGTTTCTGAACATTTTTACTCTAACTTAGACCTGCCTTGTTGCAGAATTCTTTCCAAAGGTTTTGAGGAAGAAAACTAAACATTTTGATGACTTAGTTTTTAAAACAGGGTGAAAAATATTTAGTCATTCATCGCAGAGCTGAAGTGATTGACTGACTATTCATGTTTTGACAAATGTGGAAACCGTTTCGATTTTTGTAGTGACTTTTGTGCAGATGACTGTGTTACAAAAAAATGCCTTAACTATTTTGAGAACTGAGAACAGAATGAGGAAAAACGGTAAAAGTTTAGAGACCGGTTCTTCATATATTCAGTATATTGAATTAAAGTCTGAATATATAGAATGAGAAGTGAATATACTGAATGAAGGGCTGAATATTTTACATGAAACTTGAATATATTGAATGTATTATATATTGAATACACATTGACGTCACAGAGGCTCTTGCACCATCTAGTGTTTTCATTGTTTAAGGCATATAATGTAGTTGCAAGAAGCTGCACTATGAGCCATTCCCCACAGGATCTACTGGCTGAAATCCTAAGTAATGAGGAGCTAATTAACTCCCTGGCAAATGTATGCTCTGGCCAGCCTAATATAAGTAACAATGTCCTGTATCATACTAATGATGAAGAAATTTTTTCACTGTTTCATTGTGGAAGACCAAATGCAGTGAACCTCTCAGGTCAGGCAGCTCCTGCTTTTCAAGCTAACATGCCTGCAACATCACAGGCATCCCCCACAACAGGTCCTATTTATAATCTTTGACCTTTAACTCAAAAGGGCCCAAGACAGAAGAAATGGGCTATTTACTTAATACTTCAAGCTCTGTAAGCTTCATCCGCTAACATTGCATAAAAGTGAAGCACATCATTCAACTGTAACAATAAATCATTTTTCTCCATCCATCCATCCTTCCTTCCTTCCTCTTCAGCTTATCCAATTCGGGATTGTGGGGGGCTGGAGCACACCCCAGCCAGGAAGAGAAGCTATTATGTTTGTGTTTATACAAATTGGAGTTGTGTACAGAACAGTGTAATTAAAAAAAAATTAAATTTAAATTAATTAATTATTATCTCAGTAGACTTGGCTAAATTCTCATGTCATAAAAGTCATTCTGACCACTTTTAATGCAGTTCTCAAAACAGTTAAGGCATTTTTCATAACACAGTCATCTGTGCAAAAGACATTACAATGATCAAAATGCCAAAAAGTTGATTCTGTTTTAACCCGCTTTGACAAGGACTGCCTAAAAACAATCAAAATGTTTTTTCACATTTGTCAAAACATGAATAATCAGTCAGTCAAATTCTGTGATGAATGGATAAAAACTTTCCACCACACTTTAAAGACTTAGTCATTAAAAACATTTAGTTTTTTTTTCTCCAAATATCTAATCAACCTTTCGCATTAGCAGCAACTCAAAGCATTTAGGCATGTAGACATGTATAGTGACGTGTAGTGGCTGTAGCTCAGGAGGTAAAGCAGGTCATCTACTGATCAGAAGTTTTGAGGTTTGATCACTGGCTGCTCACTGGCTCAATCCATTAGACATGGTCAAGACAGCCTGCTGACATTTAAACAGGCATCAGAATTAGGAACAAAATAACTGAAAATTATATGATAGTGTCCAAAATATTCATACCAGTCCACCAGTCTGACATCACACATCACACACCACGTTGTTGATGTCAGATGGACTGGTGTGAATATTTTAGACACTTGGGTTTACAGGGAATGGTGTGAAATGAGAAAATATAAAATATAGCACAGATCCCTGTGGAACTCGATAATTAACCTATGATTCAAACCACTGCAGCACAGTACCTTTAATACCTACAATATGCTCTAACCTCTGTAATAAAGTATTATGGTCAACATTATCGAACTGAGGTCTAGTAGAACATGCACAGAGATGACACAAGACTAAAAGTATGTGTTTCTATTTGTTGAAAGAAAACCTCTGACAGGGTGTTACTGTACTTGCTTAATATTTCAATGTGTTTTGATGCTCATTATTGTAAGAATTAAATGTTACTAAAAAGTTAAACTACTGTTAGTTTTGTTCGTACAGTTGAAATTTCTAAAGACGTTATCTCAACCATTCCCACTGGTAAGACACAGTCCATGACTGTTGGTGATGAGGTTATCTGGTGTGTCCTTACCCAAGATGTTTGTAAAGTTGAACGTTCCATCTCTGGGGACACCCTCACAATGTTGTCGTCGCTAATGATGAAAATGAGCCTTTCTCCAGTGGAACATCTGCCAGTGTCAGTGGCCACATACATGGCTTGTCAATTAGCTCCTCTGCCAGTTTTACTGGTGACACACGTCTTCTTCTAATAACACCTCCAGTTTGTTTAATGGTCCTAGCCAACCCAGCTTATCCATCACATCCTACAGGTCTGTTTGTGCATGTTTGTATTTTTTAATTTTTTGAGCTACCCTTCCGTTCTTCATATTTTGCTGTGCCCCTAATGCCTTCCTTATATAGGGTAAAAAACAATCTAAAACTTGTGCCCCCTGGGGCCCAAGTGATGTTACTGCATGAACATCTACACCTTACCGGACAATATAATACGCATCAAAATTGGCGACAACATAGCTCCCACAGGTTATTCCAGCCTTTTAAAGTAAAATGCCCTTGGAGCTTACTTTTTCAAGCCGCTAAATTAAGCCCAGTCATATTCCAAGAGCACTGATGTAGAGGGGAGCTGCTGTACCGGGTGTGGCTGGTGGACCGGGCCTACAAGGCTACTCAGGGCTCACGTTTTGTTATCGGAGCAAGCAGGGTAGACATCCAGAGGGCTTCGAGGCAGTTAGGACTGGGCGAGTCCCCTCCCTCATTGGCTTCATCCTAGCGCTGCACTGCCTGCTGGATAATACGCACAGGATAAGAGACTGACATAACTAATAACATTCATTGATTCATTACTAAACTGTGTCCAATGAATATATCTAAATGGACTAGTTCTTATATACAGCTTTTCTACTCTGAGTACTCAAAGCACTTTATAGAATATGTCTCATTCACACCAGCACTTTTTTTCTACCTAAGTGCTTTCTAACATTCACACTCCAGGAGAGAGAGAGAGAGCAAGCTGGGGTCACTATCTTGCCCAAACATAATTTACAAGCAGCCAGAGATTGATTAGTACATTATCTGCTCTAGCAGTGACCTTTCTTTGATGAGATGTTAGAAGTACAGCATATCATCCTCAGATAACACACAGAGGCTTTGGACTTTTACATAATGACGTTATATTCAGTCCTGTAGAAAGTTATATATTTAAAATGCATATTACTCTCAAGTTACTCTGGTATGAATAACTCTGAGCATCTTGTGGTAAATAAAACACTATTAGCAAAACGTTTTTGGTTCAGTCTAATAGACTGCAATTTATTCATGTAAATGATCCAAAACGCTGCAGCAAGAGTACTGAGAGAAACTAGAGAGAGAGAGAGAGAGAGCGCATATTTATTCTATTTTAGCTTCTCTTTATTGGCTTCCTGTTAAATCCAGAATTAAATTTAAAATCCTTCTCATCACATACAAGGTCTTGAATATTCAGGCGCCCCAAAAAACCAAAACAAAATATTAAGACCTTATAAGATAGCCTTTATTAATCCCAGAGATAGGAAATTCCCATCTAACCATATTCATTAAAAAAATAAAACCACATCTGGGGAACAAGAAAAAACCCCAAACAAAACAAAACAAAACAAAAAAATAGACCAGTCATGTGCATCGGGACTGAACAACACTTTATTCTATGCTTTTCCAACACTTCTGCACAATATCA
Source organism: Tylochromis polylepis (assembly GCA_015107715.1). Taxonomy (NCBI): domain Eukaryota; kingdom Metazoa; phylum Chordata; class Actinopteri; order Cichliformes; family Cichlidae; genus Tylochromis; species Tylochromis polylepis. The sequence goes on from VVHJ01017798.1 coordinate 9,609, forward strand.
CCATGCTCAAGACCTGTTGTGAATCCAGGCAGTTTAGAACCACAAAAAAAACCACTTTAAGCACGACACAAACAAACAAGGATGTAATCCCTGTTTGTTCCTTTCAGGACATGTGTTGAATTTAACATTTTCGCAATCACAAAACTTTGCTAGAAGCAGCTTCTCATAACTATTCCATAACAAAAAGGAATGCCCTATGTTAGAAATGCCATTATGGCAATCGAACAAGAGTCTGACACAGAGCTGAGGGCAAAAACTGTCTCCATCAATGTAGCAATTCAACACAGACTCTGTAGGACAATGGAAGGCAGACAGAAGTCAAAACACTAGAATTTTTTTAGTCGAGAGAGATGAATATGAGAGAATGACCATGTGATGATTCTTTTTGCTTTTTTTCCCCTTAATGATGGGACTCAAACATGAATGTCTATTAAATATGACACTATAACGGGCTGGTTAGCTTAGCACAAAGATGGGAAATGAGTAGCATAGCTCTGTCCAACTGCAACACAAAGAATATTGTATTGTGGTTCCATCTTCCAGTATGCTCAGAGCTGTTAATACCCAGATAAATCATGAATGAATTTTATTAAAGTTAGACATTCTTGTAATGGGTGAACTGAAAATACACAAGAATGGGCTTATTTTTTCTTCCTTATGATTACAAGCTAAATATCCTACTTACCACCACTAATATGATGCATATGCACAAAAGCAGTCTGGTCTGGGGATTGCAAGCACAACATTTTGGATGCTCAGACAGTAAGATGTAGTTGGGAATACATTGCATATAAAAAGATGTACACAGCCACCCTGATGGTACCCACTGGTTTTGGACATAAGATTATTAAAGCTAGCAAGCTGGTTAGCAAGCTGCATCCATAACCTGTGAAAGTGCAATGCTTATTAGTACCACATAAGAGCCCAAGAAAACAAAGAAAGTTAAAAAAAAAAAAAAAAAAAAAAAAAAAAAAAAAAAAAAAAAAAAAAAAAAAAAAAAAAAAAAAAAAAAATACTAGAATTTCAAACACCAACTTCTTGGATGGCCTGTCCCACATATTTTTTGTCAGATAAATTTCAAGCTCTAAAAGACACGAACAGTACAAACACAGGGGAAAGGTCCAATGACTAGCATTAGCAGAGGTGATGCCTCAGAGACTCCTATCAGCTACAGCTGCCTGTGTCAGGATACCTGTAAATCAAAGCAGCAATACCCTTAACTTCATGCTTCTACAAAATCCAGCACTTTGCCACAGTTCCAAGTTGCGTTCATTTTTAAAACCTGAAGGCTGCAGCTCGATTGTGACACATACTTCCACATACATTTCATGTAGGTTTATGTAGCAATTAAATTAACAACAAACAGCTTTTTAGTTACAGAAGTGCTGATAATCTTTTAGTCATTATGTCTCCACTAGAAGACAGTGTGACTTGCAACTTTTCTGTTAAGCTAAGCTCCAGGTGGCTTTAGCTTCATTAAGTATACATTAATTAATACTTGATTTTCATTTCTTGTGGATGCAAGAAAACTGGATGTGTTGTGTTTGACACAATTAGTTGATTAATGGTGCATGTTCATGTATTGCATGTGAATTTTACCCTAACATTTGATTTGAACTATAACATTACATTTTAACTGTTAGTTGCTGCCTCCACAGTCACCCAGATGGTCCGTATCGTTGGGAGAAAGAAAGAAAAAAAAAAAACTTGATTAAAGCAATTATTGCTTTATTAAACACTGGAAATGGCTATCAAAGGAAAGGTTTTGGTAAGAATCTGAGCAATGAAATGAAACACAGCATCTTTGTAGCAATCATGTTGTTGCCATGTTGTGATGTAAAAGTACACATTTACCACAGTCAGGAAAACAACTTCACAAGTTTACTCATGGGACAGCTAAAGCGCTTGTGAGCACAATGCATCTTCTCATCTGACTCAAAGAACTTTCAAAAATTGTATTTTTTTTTTTGTGCCGTCAATTTATATGCAGCAGGCACAATGACAGTGGATATCAATATCATTCCCCTTCTTCATAGCAGATCTTAAAGAGTTAAACTGAAGCTATTACAAGCTACAGTAGTTGAAGTTTTTCTTGCTAAGCTGTAATGTGGGTGTAAGTCCTGGTTAAAAAAAAAAAAAAAGGCCTACAGAAAAACACCAATAACTTGTTTACCAGGATGAAGGATTAGATTGACCTAATGATGTCCTGAAATGAAGGCTCCCCCCCCACACACATTTCTTGCAGTCAAGCTAGATGAGCTGGATAAAGCATGCGGTCATGCAACATTTCTTTCAGTGCAAATATGAGAATTGCATAAAGACGAGGAAAAATCTCAGCATGTCAATTAAGCATTTTCCCCCTCTCTCTGTGCCCCTTTGTTTCCCCAAGAGAAAAACCTATCATTGTGTTCAGAGCATAAGCAGCATCACCTGTCACTTTAGTACCTTGTGATTTTGTAACTCCAATGGTGCCATGAATGTCATTTATTGGTGAAAAGCAGACACCTGAAATAACAAATGAATATTAGTTCACTGCGAGGGCCACCTTTAAGGGTTGGATAATGGAGAAACAACTACCAAAGCATCAAAAAAGCCTGAGAAGAACAAACTGGTTGGGTTAATTTCACTGTCCATACAAGAACATAGTTTTCTATTAATTTCCCTGAATTAAAGTGAATCTAGTGAAAGCGTGAAACATTTTGGTTGGAAAATTGATTGGTTAAAAACAAAACAAACCCCCCAAAAACCCAGCTAAGATTACAAATAATGCATCGTACATATTTTAAGTTATTGTTAGTCTGATTACAGCAAAGAAAACAACATGAAAAGGCATAAAGGAAGATGTTAATGAAATTGAAATTTCTCCTTATCTAAGCACCAATTCAATAGGACAATTAGAGCTGAAAGCTAAACAGAACTTTTTGTATAGGCTAATACACAGGAAATATTGTAGAAATCCAGAGCTGCTGATTTTTTATTTTTTTTTATTTTTGTGGCTTGGCTGAAGAAACAATTGATGTCAAGTCTGGAAGAGGTCTGGCATGGCTTTACACTTAATAGAGGAGACAAGGCACTGACTCACAAATCCACTGCAGTTACTTTCTCCATCTTCCGCGTTACACAGGATAACTTTGCCTTCCCTCTTGAAATCAAAGACGAGGCGCACCTTCTTTGATCTTACCCTGCTTCAACCAAATCAGGCCAATCATCCTGACTTTCCCAGGACAAGGTCCCTTGATTTTGCTTAAACCAGCTCCAAGCTTCAGGCCTCCTCTTCACAGATCCCTAACAGACAGCATTTCATTGGTGTGGAAAAGATAGAAAACATGTTTGTGCTTGTGGATCAAAGTGGAACATCATAGAAGGTTCAAGCCATCACTATAACCTTTGCTTTTCACAAGCATCCAGAATGTCAAAGTCAAATTGAGCTTTTAGAGTCAGAGATCAAAATGGTAACGGGCTAGCTACAAGTAGCACAAATCCAAAGCTGCAGGTCAAGTTTTCCAGCACTTGGCTTGCAAATTGCCGTTATTTTTTATTTTCAGCAGAAAGGAATCACCTCTTCTTTAGTTTTCTGTATTATTTATACAATAGATACTTGATTCCAATCCTATTCCCAAGAAAGACTCACATCGTCTTCTGTGATGTTGCTCCGATGCAGCAAAACAAGCAAAAAAAAAAAAAAAGTTCTCTTGTCTTTAGTTTTCAGCTATAAGTCTAACACTGTCCAAGAAGTCAGGGCTGTGAGCTGCCTTGACTGTCGGGGTCTGTCCCTGAGGAGCTGGTGTCTGAGTCTGAGTCGTTATCATTGTGGTTATCCTCTGCCAGGTTTTTCTCTCGCAGTCGTCTGTGGGTTGCACCGAGACGAGCCAGCAAGCCCTGGTAGTCGAAACGGCCACGCTTCTCCCCAAATGGGTCCTGGACAAAAGGCAATATCAAGTTTGAAAGAGGAGAAGACTGCCATTTATACTCTTTATTTTGTATATCCTCACCAAATAAATTGCAGTTGTCTTTTTTTAATTTATTTATTTATTTTTAAATCCATCCATCCATGGAACCAATTGTGCTGTATTAATTTCCTGTTTTTACTCATTACCTATAAGCTTTGCAACTATTATTTATAGTTTATTTATAGTTTATACTTAATTTATAGCCAAAGTTTTCACTCACTGTGTCTGTACTGTTTTGCTAGCTTAGCTTAGCTTAGCTCGTAGCCAACTTGCTAGCAGCATGGCCTCTTC